>CAUYQV010013805.1:0-31910 GCA_963574575.1 Galagoides demidoff
TGGTCCCAGCTACTTGGGAGGTGGAGGCAGGAGACTCGCTTGAACCCAGGAGTTGGAGGTTGCTATGAGCTGTGATGCCATGGCACTCTACCCAGGGGGATAGCTTGAGGCTCTGTCTCAAAAAAAAAAAAAAAAAAAAAAGAACTAAATGGGAAGGCACTGTGTGGTCATCTAGTCCAATTCACCAACCTGTACTCCATGAACTTACTGGGTTTGGAGCAACTTGTGTGCTTTTTAAAAATATTCTTTATCTTGGCCTGTTCCTTGGATGCCAGAATCAAAATTTCTGATGGGAAACTCAGATATCTACATTTTCTCAGGAGCATTTCAATGAGAGTAGAGAGCCAGCCAATCATGTAGACTCTACAACTGACAAACCTGGGCTCAGTCCACTGAGGTCCCTAAACTCGATGGCAGATCTGGAACTAAGATGTGTGTTTCTTTACTGCTAATCCACTGTCCTTTGTCTGTATTTCAGCAAACAGTAAGTCGTTGGTGGGACCACACCTACAGCACATCTTACAAGGGTACCTGTGAAATTTACTAGGTGTAGAATATAAATGTCTTAACACGGTAACTAAGAAAATGCCGTGAAGGCTATGTTGACCAATTTGATAAAAGAAGTTCAGATTGTGTATAAAACTATCACATTGTACCCCATGATTGCATTAATGTACACAGCTGAGTTGATAAAATAAATAAAATAAACAAAAATGGTAAATGCACTGTATCTGAGTGCAAATGATCATCCCATACCAATATCCCCAGAAAACGTTTATTCAGTGGCCACAGACAACACATGATTACTACAGTCAGGTGTCCTGTTCTCCCCACTGTGGTGCCAGAGCCACCCCTTTCAGAGATCCACAGTGAACAACACACCCAGCCGCACCTTGACTATTCAAATCAAAAAGAAAGTATTAATTCTCTTTTGAGATGGAAAGTTATAAAATATGACTAATCAAAATTTGCCTTGAGAAGACAGATCCTCTGGATAAACAAATGCCTCCTTGGAACATCGAAACAGACTTTTTCTTAGTGACTATATATTAATCTAGCTACCAACCAGGTGTTTATACCCAAGTGTCATTTTTTTTTTTAAAGACCCTATCTTTTGAAGGGTGGTTAAAATTACAAAGCATTGACAAAGTGGCATTTGAGACAGGAGTAGAGTAGGGTCACCAATTTAGCAAATAAAAATAGGATACTCTTAGGATAAGTAACTACTGCAATAGGCAATAATTTGTTGTTTTTCTGAAATTCATCTTTAACTGAGCATCCTAGATTTCATCTGGCCACCTTAGCTAGGTAAAAAAAATAAGCAGGCTTTAGGGAAAGGTGCTTTGCTTTTTACAAAGCCTTCAGAAAATGTATACAGAATAAAATTGAGGACTGAGGGTATCCTTTTTTTCTTTTTAAGGACTGATAGATTTTCTCTAAATTATTCATCTATTCATTAATTCTTCCAACAAATATTTGTGGAGTACCACCTTAAGTGTAATTTGCTTTGGCTTGAGAGGCAATATTAGGATGAGTCATAGAAACACAGCAAAAAATCAATATGAAGCTTTATGCCACCTTCAGTCAACATTGAAGAGAAAACTATCATTTACTGTGAGGCGAGCCATTCACCTTTTTCAGGTTAGTTTTAAAATTATGATGATGTCCTCAAAACAGAGTAACCACCTGTGCCTCTTTCCCAAACAGAGAATAAGCACAGAGTTTATCAATGGGCTGAGACACAGAACCATGGTCGTCCACTGAATGCTTGTGCTCCCCGTCCTTCCATAAATATGCTGAAGCCCTCACTCCCAAAGCAATGCTCTCTGGAAATGGGGTCTTCCAAAGTTAACTAGACGAGCTCATAAGAGTAAGGGCCTCCTGATGGGACTAGCTGAGAATTGAGCACGTGGGGCACAGTAGGAAGGCGGCCAGCTGTAAGCCAGGAAGAAAGCTGTCACTAGAAACCGAACCTTGCCAGGGCTCGCTCTGAGACTTCCCAGCTTCCAGAACTGAGAAAGTAAATTTGTGTTGTTTAAACCACCCACTCCATGGCATTCTGATGTGGCAGCCCACACTAGGACAGCCTTAAACTTATTCATGCTTAGAAGGTTTAATGTGAATTTCAGTTGAATGTCTTTGACCCCCCAGATTGATATATGAAGTGGAGGTTCTTCTAAAAAATTTTATTAATTTCTAGTCAACATAAAATACATTGAATTAAATCTCAAAAAATGTACTCATAAATCAAATATGCATTTCTCTCAAAGCCAGAGCAACATAGTCTGTCCACATACAAAATGAAGAGAATGTTTTTCACGCAAAACTATGCCCCATAATAGAAATTTTGGCCTAAAATGTACTACCTAGATATTTTTGACCTAAAAAATACATTATTTTTCTTAAATAGTCCCCTCTAATTTGTATAATGAAACATAATCTAAAATTAGAAAAACTATAGAGCAGTTCCCCAAAATGCATGCTAAGGTCAAATAATTTGTTCATAGGTTTTGATCACTGCAAAGGCGACTCATGTATGAAAACAACAGCTAAAAAAAAAAAAAAAAAGGAAAAGAAAAGAACTCTGAAAACTATTATTGCAAATCATGTTAAATCAAAATATTATAAAACAAAAATAATATTTTGATTCCCTAATCTTTAAAATTATTAGAAAATTCTACATGAAAGGAATCACTGCCTATATGCTAAAATTAAAAGACAATGGGTCATAATAGGTATTTATTAAAAGATATTTTATACCTAACGCAAAAGACCATGATTATCCTCAGGCTAGGCCACACATAAGAATAACTGATCAGTCAGTAGGCTACTCTTCCTCTCCAAATTAGGGGTGGTGTTTGGGGTTTTATAAAATATGTCCAACCGACAGATTTCTTCTCTAGAGGCATTACCCACCAACTTGGAAATCTCCAGGCAACTCTACCATCAGCATCATTCCATTTAGTGATCCACAGTGGTTCCCACACAGCCACAATTAAAATGTGTACTGGGTACCAGAAAAACTCCTTTTGGGAAGATGGGCAGGTATGAAAAAGAAAATGTTTAGGTAAATTAACATATGATTGACTATTATACCACTACTTATGCCACAGGGTACAGCACATCCGTCCTAAAAGTGATCAGCCAGAGAAATTTCCTGGCAATTCAGAAGTCATCTCTCAGCATGGGGTCGGGGGTGGGGGGGTGGGGTGGGGTGGGGGTGGGGTGGGGGGTGGCTTGAGGAAGGATCATGGAGCTGTCCAGCAGAGGGCAGCATAAGGGAATCCACTTCGAGGGCTTGGGTATACAGCAGCTTGGAGACTCTGGTTTAGGAAGAGACCCTCGGATGACTGGTACTAAGTGGGCTTTGCACAAAGGCTGACTAATACAGCTCCAGACTTGCAAACCCTCCTTTGCCTCTACTTATACTTTTTTTTTGCATGGAAAAACAAACACCCTATGTACTCAATGCTAATTTGAAACTGGTAAGTAGATCAAGAACTACAGGCTCCCACAAGAGAAAAACACAATTAAACTCAAGAAGGAGGGAGATAGGGAAGGAGGGCCAGGGGTGGTAAGTCCCCACCTGACTGGTACAATGTAGGGGTACATGGCACTGTCCCTGAATGAAAGACTCAACTGCAGCTTGGACTGTGCCTTACAAACAGGAACGGTGTCTCACCTAATAGTATAAATAAACCAGGAAAAAAATATTCCTTTTGCAAACAACTTGGAATTAAATAAGTAAGCCTCATTTTTGAAATATAATTGGAGGAAAAGGCAGAAGAAGGGAGGATCTAGCCCCCATTTTCCTCCCTGTCTGGTGGCCCATCTCTTCCCGCTCTATCTCTTTGCTCAGACAACGCACCGCAGCTCATTTTAAGATCTTCATCTCTAAGCAATTTCCACTCGACTGCCAGGCAGCCCCCAATTTCGATGGCAATTAGCCAGATGTCAGCCATCCCATTATTCCCATCCTCCGTTCTGCATTACTTATTCCTGGTGTGATAAGCGCGGAGGTGGATCCCACCAGGGCTCTACTTTACAAACCTGCAAGAAACCCTACATGGAGGCAGAAAATTCACAACAAAGAGGCAAATGCAACCAAATCCTCTCTCTTCCTAGCCTTGCTTATAACTTTATCTGTTCCATTCTCCCTGTCCCCATCTCATTGCCTGCCCTGACTCTCACTGAGACTTACTCAGACATCGCAAATAGTAAAGCTGGCAGAGACGAACTATTTCAATCCCAACAGTACAATGAACTACTGCATGTGTCTTTTTAAAATAGAATATATTTTCTCCCCCCCTTTGTCAGCAAAATCTGCACATAAGCATTCATTCCCTGGGGCCCTTACTCCTCCCATGAGCTTCTTTTTAAAGATTTATATAAATAAAAAAGGTCACCACTTCATTGCAGTTCTTGGGGCGTACAAGATCTTACTTTATGAGCAAAACTCAGATACAGAAAACAAAACCTTGGAAAGCTATAGGCTGAGTTTCAGAAAGGCACCAGCCAACACAAGGTCATCCTATCTCCCAATCAGGCAGGTACATTCTTGAGCTCTCACACACAAGTGTATTTTTCAAAGGCATGTAGAACTAATAAATGAGAATGTTGTGCTTCGGAAAGAGCTAATCGTCTGGGGAGGAAACCTTTGTATGTGTTTTCGTCTGTTACCAAAATATAAAATTAGCAAGATGGGTTTTCAGCCACCTACCAAACTGTTTCAACTCAGGGGACATGGTAAAACTTCTCTGGCCTTCATTTGGGATCTCAAATTAATCAGCACCTCAAATGCTTAGACAGGTGATTAATCTGCCTGAGAGAAAAGTAAAAGGGGAGCCCGGAGCCAGCATGTTAGGACAGGTAGACATTTTCTTAAAAGCAAATAAAACAAAAATGCACCAAAAGGGTCCAGTGTTTTCTCTCCCTGGGGTCTGTTGTCAAACATTCTTGGTTTACAAGAAAGAACAGTTTCAGTAACTGCTGCACTGTTCACTGTGCTGGCATGCCCGTACACACAAGAGCAAGAATAAGGAAAGTGAGAACAGAGAGTGGGAACTGAGACAAATGCACACCATGCAGGGCTCTTTTCACTTCTATTTAGTTCCACGTACTATCCTGCACTTTTTCTAAGATTAGCACCATTTTGCTTTGTTTTCTAAGACACGCCAACACAAAGATCTCACCATTATTCTCACAGCTAACCATCCCTGAATTGAAGAATTTAAAAGCAAACTATACAATTCGTCCTATGAAAATCTGCCTAAATTCAAGTCATTGATATTTTCTTCACATCTTTTTTTTTTATATTTCTCTTGCTTTGAAGGCAGTGTCTTCCCTTATAAAGATATCTCAATTGGAATGGTCCAACTCTGGGTTCCATCATTCCTAGCACATGGCCAGGCCTTTGCCTTGTGTAATCTCAGACCCAGAGAACACAGACTGTATCTTGTGACCTCTCACGCTCCTACTCAGAGAAGCCTAAGGACTCAAACCCTGGGGATGACTGTGGATTATTCATCTTAATGTATAGTTAAGAAAGCTTACTCTCTCTAGAGGTAATACTTCTTTTTTCAATTTGAAGAATCAAGGATCTATTGAAGAATCTAATACCACACTTTGAGAAAAAACAATGCCACTATTTGGAAGAAGAATAAATGGAGGCAAATACAAAAATGTACTTAACAGCATAGCTCAAACTAGCCAAAATTGAAGGGGAAAATGTCCATTGACAGCAAAATAAATCATCATAATTCAAAAGAATGCTGTGCAGTCATGAGAATGAATGAACTACAGTAAGTCAATAGCTGGGTAGAGACCCCAGAGTCATGTATCTTATGATCCTATTGGTAAGGGGTCTCCATAGGCACATTCATTTATGGTGCCAGAAGATAGGATAGTGGTTCTACATGGAACAGAGTGGGAACAAGGGGGTCCTCCATGTGCTGGTGTCTCATCTGGGGGCTGGTCATACCAGTGTGTTCCTTTTGAAACTTCATCGAGCTATTTATGAAATGTGCCCTTTTCTATGTGTTACACATCAATAAAAAGTTTACTTAATAAAAAGAGGGAGATAAATTATTGAGTCAAAAATTAGTTGAGCAGGTTCATGGGGGATTATTTATAGGTCATCCATTCTGTTCCATTGTTCTATATGTCTATTTCTGTGCCATACTGCCCTGTCTTTCTTGACTGTGTATTTTTGTGGGTAAGTTCTCAAGACATAGTGCCAGGTAGTTTTTTTTTTATTTTTAACTGTAATCATCTGATCATCTGGATTTGGTATGAGGGCAACGAGAGCCCCATGAGATAGGAAAGATGCTATTTTTCATTGTTTTCTGGAAGAGATTGAGTATCTTTTCTAATATATTAATGTATTGTAAATAAATAAACATAGATTGAGGGTTCACATGGGAACATTTTTGCTGATGGGGTGCAGTTCCACTGAAGTTTGGAGAGTCTAAACAGCACTGTTTCTACTTCTTTTTGATCAAACCGCTTATTTTGTACGGCTTTGATCTCCTCACTTCCCATTTGAATGATAATGAACCAATCACATTTGTATTTCGATTCTTATGCCTGGAAAATTTGAAAGGCACATAGAAAATTATACTCAGATGATAACATACCCATTTGATAATGAGAAGCAACAGAGGTTTTTTTGTTTCTTTTTTTTTTTATAGGTACACAGCTCACATTTTAAAGAGACAAATAAATAGTTTCATGCATACAAATAAAACCAATCACATGTTCAAGGCTCTAACTCAATGATTTTCAGCTGAAAGGCAATCTTTATCCCCCACAGGGAATATTTGACAATGTCTGGAGACATTCTTTCATTGTCAGAGAATTGGGAGCAGGAGTCTGTCCTACTGGCAAGTAGAGGGTAGAGGTCAGGGAGATGTTGAACATCTTACAGTGCCAAAGACATCATCTCCCAGGAAAGAAATACCTGGCTCTGAACGCCAGGGATGCTTCAGTTGCAAAACACTGTCTAAGCAATCCAGGATCTTTTAATGAATTGAAAAATATAAATTCACATCTCCCTTTCTCTCCATAGTGTTTATATGTGTATGCATGTGTGTGTGTATATATATATATATATGTGTGTGTGTGTGTGCACATGTATATCTATATGTGTGTATGCATTCATATATGCAGAGAGAGAGATTATTTTATCAAAGAACACTTAAATTGGGTACATATTTTGTTATGAGAAGAGTTCAACTTTTAGGAGAATTTTCTTCAATAGATTAGAAATGCTTTTAAAGGATAAACTATGTTGTGTAGGTAAGACATTAGTCTGGGACTACCAGAAGGAAGGAAGGAAATAGGAGCCGATGATACCTATAGATTGTGAAGGTGGAAAACTGCAAAGAAAAAAAAAAAAATCTGGGTGTGAGGCGTGTCTCCTATAAGTAACTCCTCGCCATCCTGCCCTCCTGCTGCAGCCCTTCTCTGTCAAGCAGGATGAAACAAACTTTGAAGGACTGTTGCTGGACATTTGTGGAATGTGACTGAGGAGTTAGCAGGGAATGAGGAGCACAGAGCTCATCCATAATCCTGAGTAGAGTCTGACAACCTAAACCCCACGTAGCATGAAGTAAAGAGACCCAGGTTAGGGCCAGGAGGCCTTGGTTTACATTCTGACTCTCTTTTCTGTTAGCTGTTGATCATTATTTATTTATTTCTGTTAGCTGTTGATTGTTATTTATTAATAAATAACAGGAATCTATTAAATATTCAACAAATACTATTTTAAATCATATCTAACTGCCTTCTGGTGAGGAAAGAAATATTTAGCTCATAGGGTTGTTCGAAGAATAAATACTTAATATAACACCTGATGCCTAATATAAATGAGGGACCATTCTAAGAGCTTTACACAGATATCAACTAATTCATCGCCTTAGATATAAGTAGTAGCATGAATCCCACTTGACAGGGGAGGAATCAAGGCCAAGAGAAATTAAGTTACAGGTTTTAGTTGGGCATGGTGGCTTACACCTATAATCCTAGAACTTTGATGAATTATTTGAGCTTAGGAGTTCATGGCCAGCTTGAGCAAGAGCAAGATCCCATCTTTACTAAAAATAGAAAAACTAGCCAGATGTTGTGGTGAGCACCTATAGTCTCAGCTTTTGGGAGGCTGAGGCAAGAGGATCACTTGAGTATAGGAGGCTCAGGTGGCTGTGAGCTATGATGACACAATACTAATCCAAAGTGACAGAGTAAGATTCTACCTTGGAAGGAAGGAAGGAAGGAAGGAAGGAGGAAAGAAAAAAGAAAAGAAAGAAATTATAGATCTAAGATCACACTGATAATATGTGATAGATCCAGATGGAAGCCTGAGGAGTTGTGTCCCATAGTCTGGTAAATTGCATTGCTAAATACAAAAGCAAGAGGCAAATGCAAGGTATTGATACTATGAAAAGTCTTAGAAAACAAAACAAAAAAACCCAAATCATTCATGACTATCCCTCAAGCAACCCTCGTTTTTTCCTTGGATAACTATGACGGCCCCTTACATGGTTTTGCTGCTTCCACCTTGTTCTACTTATAGTCTTTCAAGCCAGAGCAGCAAGAGTGATCATTTCAGGGGTCACAGCGATCACTTGCCCACAATGAAGGATCTACACTTTCTACTCCCTCTCCATTTCTGTTTACTATCTCCATTTTCTTTTCTCTACTCTGGCTGCACAGGCCTTTTTGATATTTTTCAAATGAAACAAAAACATTCTAATTTAGAGTATTTGTGTTTTTGTTCACTACTGTGAGCATTTGTCTTCCAGACACCACATACATGTTCACTTATATATCATCTGTATCTTTTACTGAATGGAATCTCTGTAAGGATAGAGCTTCCACCTATGAGCTGCACTACTGAATTCTTAGTGCCTACAATTTTTAGCCTGCATATAGTAGAGACTCAAGAAATACAATAATGAATTTTGAATGCATGACATCACGACACAACTAGAATCTAAAACTATTTTACTGTGGCTTACAAACTAGGTAACTGGAGCAAGGAAAGAATATCAGTATGTGAGAAACGAAAAGCAGGTGACCGGGATACTGTACACAGCCCTTCTAGTAAGACAAGCCTTATGATTACACGGAGGAGGAGGGCAGGCAGAAAGTGATGGCCACATTCACTTAGATCAGTGGTTCTCAACCTTCCTAATGTCACAACCTTTTAATACAGTTCCTCATGTTCTGGTGACTCCCAACCATAAAATTATTTTCGTTGCTACTTCATAACCGCAACGAAAATAATTTTATGGTTGGGGGTTACCACAACACGAGGAACTGCATTGAAGGGTCATGGCATTAGGAAGGCTGAGAACCACTGACTTAGATGGTGACACGAACATAAGATAAATTCCCCCAGGAAAAAAGCAACAGCTAAGGAGGAGGTCTAGATGAAGGACTGGCCTAAGGAATGGGAAATGAAAGTATAAAAAGCCAAGGTGAAGACGCCAAAATACTGAAATTGAGCAAGTTGGGATAGTGAGTCTTTAGCTCCTATTCTATCAACACATTATCATAACACTGACATCAGCCTCCCAGTGAGATCATCAGCTTCTTTTGGATAAGGTAAGAATAATAACTTAGACTTCCTATATCCCCCTAAGAGGCCGGCATTATCAAATGAAAGCTTCCTTTATGCTATTTGGTTTCACAAAAAGCAAAGTTTTACTTATCATGTAAACAAAGTAAAAACATAAACCTGCCACACCCTTTCAATAGCTTCATAAAGCTCTTATTAAATGCAGAGGGACATGAGAACAAGAGGAAAGAAAATAGAATGTTAGCAGAAAATACAGCCCCAAAAGAGAAGCTCCCTGTGTTCTAGTCCAAACACATTTCTGATAGGTTCTAATACTTTAAATAAATCAGTTAGTATTTGTGTGCTTTGGTCTATTTGTATATAAGATTAAAATGTTGTGTGATTAAAATTCAGGCGGACTCTCAAGTGGAATTCCTAACCTTGGAACTAGTGACATTTGGTGCTGAATAACTGTATCGCAGAGGCCGTCTTGTGCCCTGTGGGAGGTTTATAGCAGCTCTATCGTCTCTCTTTAGATACTATAGAGTCCCTCTGACCCATCCCTAGGTCTTGACTTAAAATTATTTGTAGACATTTCCAAATGTCCCCTCAGTGGTATAGTCTCAGTGGTATAGTCACAGCACCCCCCGATTCAAAACCATTGGTTTATAATGGGTACAATACTGTCTTTTCCACATGCAAAAGCTGCATGTCCCAAATTAGGGAATCACTTTCTTCCCTTCTTTCAATTATTTTCCAGAGCTTCTATCTACAATGTTTTCCCGGTAAAACCAGGTATCTCTCTAGACAATCTTGTTAAAGACTTGGTCTATTGTATTCACCTAAAGCAACTGGAAGACAAATTAGGTTTTTAACCTATAGCTGTGCAAGGAAAGTTAATTCTGCCATTTTAGACCTTCTCTTGTCAAAAATAGTACTCTGGGATGACATTTCTAATAAAGTATATTCCCTATCATAAAGACACAAAAATGTATTATAGATGCATTCCATGGCATTAACTGTCTTAACTAGAAGTTTCATCAGTTTATTCTCCATGGTTTAAGAAGGAAGATGGAGTCTGAATCAGGGAAGAGGGGGAATGAGGGTACCACATGCTGGGGGAGAGAAGGAGGATAATAAATACAAGGTCTCAGGGCTAAGCGAGATTGGTCAAGCCCACATGTCATCAGTATCAGTGAGGTGAGTCGAGGAAAGCAGCACTGTAGGGAATCCAAGGCCACTTATCTACAAAGGAGGGAGGCAGCCTGCCACCTACCATCCAGGCACAGATGTCTATGAGGACCTAAGCCCACGGTGGGAATGCAGGGAAGCGAGGCAAGGCCCAGCCATTGGGAGGAGTGCAAGCCCGTAGGTGACAAGGCTGCACACACTGTAGATGGAAGGTCACATTTGTTGAAGTCATATTTGACTGGGTGTCAAGGTTGGCTGAGCTAAAAAAACAAGGAGTGGGCGCAATCAGAAGCACAGTCACACAGGCTGGACTTAACCGAGAGACAGACAACTCAGTTCTTCCATGGGGGTGTAGGATAAGAGGTTTTGCTGCCTTCCAGGTAATTTGGAGAAACATAAGGTCACAAAATCCTACATCTGGCAGACGCTTACTAGTGACATTTAATGAGGAAAGGAATAGAAACCTGAGTGAACCAACTGGTTTAGGACATTTGTTTATGGGCTATGAGGTTCTGGAGGAGAACGAAGGTGATAGGCTGTGGGCTGACATTATTCTGGGAAGAGTTCGGGAGAGCTTCCCAAGCAGCCCTCATTTTTGCAAGTAAACAGAATATGGGCTCTTTTATAAACACTGTTAATTGTTGTCATCATACCAGGAGTCAGATCAGCACTATCCAACAGAAATACAATCTATATATGAGCCACAGTGTAATTGTAAATTTCGGACTTGTTACATTAACAAAGGAAAAAAAAGTATAATTATTTTTACTAACCTATTAATAGACCCAAAATATGTATCCGTTGTAAGACCTATCAATATTAAAAGTTATCCGTGAGACATTTTTCTATCTCATTACTAATGAGGTTTTTGGATAACAATGTATATTCTTCATTTACAGCACATCTCAACTTGGATGCACCCTTCTCATTGGAAATGCTAGATCTGTATTTAGATTTTATAAAATTTACAGTTGACAATATAAATCTACCTATTTGAGTTGTTCCAAATGCATTTCAAAAAGTGCTTTCCAATAACTAAACTGAGTATGAACTTTTAAATTCAATTAAAATTGAATAAAATTGGAGGTTGCTGGTAAACTCTCACCAACCAGGCACAATGTAAGGGTACACAGCACACCACCTGGGTGAAGGGCTCAGTTATAACTTGGACTTGACCTATCGGATGCAAACAATGTAGTCTAATCATTTGTACCCTCATATTAATCTGAAATTAAAATATATATTAATTTCTCAATCAAATCAATCATATTTCAGGGGCTCAACAGTCAGCCACATGTGACAGTGACTATTGTATCAGTAGTACAGATCTAGCCTGTACCTCTGCTTAACAACGTGTTGAAGTATTGCATGGAGTATGTGTATAGCAACAGCTTATTTGTTTGAAAAGTCCTCTCCAGATTTTTCATGTATTTTATTTGGTTCAGTGACAAAATATGAAAGTAACATTGTAAGCCATGGTCCAACATTCAATATAAAAGTGTACTGTGTAATCTGAAATTGTAAACATCTAAAGAGGGATTATTTTTCCTTGTAATGGACTGGAATTCTGAATCTTTCAGCTTTGGGGGAGAATTAATTGTGTTGGTGATAATGATAAAGTATACAAAGATGATTCCCAACTTCAAGCAATACATTTGTAATTACATTAAACCTAGGAAATCTGAAAGTAACACCAACTACTAGTATGTGAAACCTCACCCTAAGAAGAACAAAACAGAAAACTAGAAATCTGATTTCTCTAAGACTTCTAAGACTTCTCTAAGAAGGCCACTTATATGTATATCGGTTTACATATATTAGAATGAATAGAATGAAATAATCATTTTCTTTCCTTTTTCTTTTTCTTTCTTTCTTTTTTTTTTTTTTTTTGAGACAGAGTGTCACTCTGGCACCCTCATTAGAGTGCTACAGCTGTGTAGCTCATAGCAACCTCAAGTTCTTGGGCTCAAGTGATCCTCTAAACTCAATTTTTCTATTTTTAGTAGAAACAGAGTCTCACTCTTGCTCAGGTTTGTCTTGAAGTCCTGAGCTCAAGTGATCCACCCGCCTCGGCCTCCCAGAGTACTAGGATTACAGGCATAGCCACCAACCTCCGCCATCATTGTATTTTTTTACAGCAAAAAACCAAAGGCTTCTGTACTAAAAGACCCTGTAAGGATTCCATCACCTCTAGAAAGAGAGGTTTTGATCTACTTGAGAAGAGTAAGGAAAAGATATAGCTAGGGACCCATTGGGGGATAACAGATATATTTCCTGGACTGGTTTTACTTTTGTGACCTTTGCTGGAAACACAGGAGATAGATTTTACTTCCCTCTGCCACTAGCTAAATTTACAATTTGGCAACTGATAGGTTAATCGTGAAATTCAGCCAGAGAAACTTATCTCACTGGAAGTTTTCTTATAGGGCTAACTATCTCTGATTAAGCTTCAGCCGTTATACTATTCAATCTCTTATCTGTGATTTACATATTAAGAATGCAAATGCTTAATCTGTTCATGGTCAAAGCTTTTCATACACCACCCTTCACTGTAGTCAGTTCTATACCAATTTGCTTGCACAAGCACTCTGTTAATATATTTGATTCTGAGAAATTTGAAATGATTAGAAAAATAACATCTTAGTCCTGTTCGCCAGACTTTGATTCATTTGACAGAAATTAATTAGTTCAACCTGATTGGCTCACTTTAATAACAATAATAAGGGGGCATCAAATACTAAAGCCCAACAGAGAATAAGACTCCTCGGAAAGGATATGAGATTCCTATTAGACTAGAAAGGATTAGCATCTTATCTCAAGTTAACAAACAGCCGCAGTGTATTAGTCTTTTTAACTATTTGGTGTCTGTTTTGCTTCTTGCCATATATTACCTTTGGAGTGACTCCAAAGCACTCTTTTAGAGTCTCTTTATGTCCACCTCCATCTCTTTAATCAATAGCATCCATCACCAATTTGATCTTTAGACACAATTACCGAAAGTATCAATGACACACCTATCACAGCTGTCATTTTAAACTCCCCATGTACTTTATTATTAATGATCACTCTTCAAATATTTTACTGAAATGGAGAAATAATTATATCTATGACCAGCATGATAGTAGAGATGATAAAATAGCAATCTCAGGTAATGATGGTCTCATTAATGGCAATGCTGAAATGCCTTTTCCTTGGTAAGAAGACGCTATTTCCAGCGGGAGTAGGGAGGGGGTTCATAGATATAAATGCATATGTTTAAAGAAAAAAGTCACATGATATTAACCATAGTGACTAATATTGCAATAACACAGGCAAACAAATACATTGGGTTTAATAATTTTCGAATATTATGGAGGCACCTGTGTGTGGCTCAGTGAGTAGGACGTCGGCCCCATATACCAAGGGTGGCGGGTTCAAACCCAGCCCTGGCCAAACTGTGGACAAAAATAATAATAATAATTTTCTAATATCAGACAACAGATATTGCTTTGTCTTGAAAAAATACAGCCAGAATCTACTATAAAGGCAATGATCATACTACAAGCTAACCATTTATACAGGTTGCATTTTTAAGTACCTTTTATTTATTACTATATTCTTTCCAGCTAAACTTTATTATAATGTAAGTCTTATTTATATGATTTTGTACATTCTACAGGTCAACCTGAAATAGTTAAAAAAAAATCTAATATAGGTTATATATCCTCCTATATGTTAAATAAAGGCTTTTATATCAAATCATGGGCTTCAGAAAGGTAATGCATTATAGCTGAATATTTTCAAATTTCAGCTTTGTCAATTAGTCCTTAAAAATGCATCACATAGCATAGCTTTATGCAGAGTGATTCATCCATAATATGATAATGATGGAAAATGTAAATACCCAGCCATAAAACAAAGGAGAAGCCAAATATTACTCTAATACTTTTCCTATGGGAATTTGCTATTGCATAGGCAACAAACAATGATAATTCTACAATCACATTAATAAATTCACACTTTTCCTTAACCCTGTCAGGCAGTTCTGTGAACATGGTGACATGTGTAAATGTGTTTTCTCACAACCAAAAGAAGAATTTCAATAAAATTTGCAAATTTTTGTAAATGACCTTTTTCTTAGCACAACTGATATGCATTCACAAGTATTTCAAAAATATCACAGCTGTTTCAGAACTTCTTTGAGAATAACAGTGGTATGTTGGCAGCATCAGATGTGCCCGAGAGGGGTGGTCATCCTTCCAATTTCCATTTCATTATTTTTATGATTATAATTTTCAGAAGTAAATCCCTGCCTCAATATAATGTGTCACAAGACAGACAAAATAAAGGTCTTGCATCTTCATTTGGCAGCTTGAATTCAACTCTCTGGTAGACTCGAATAAGGTAAAGGGTAAATTTTACAAGTTTTCTTTAATCAAGATGCCAACTGTTCTTTATGATCCTTCCAGAAATTAGGAAGTGATTAAATAATCTAATTTTCCCTGATATTCTCTATATAAAAGTTCTTTTATGTCCTCTGATAGAGATTTAATCTTTTCTTCTCTAAAAATCTAAATGTGTTGGAAAGATATAAGAGCTCAAGGGATAAGCCCCATGTTGAAATATTTACTAGTCTGCAGCCCCACGAGCTGGGTGATTCCTTTACCTTATCTGTCTTAGTTCCTTGTCAATGAAAGTATAGGGGTAAGAAGTACCTTCCCTTCACTCGTGGGGTTTTCTAAAAAATAAATTTATATATGAATTATTATTTGAAAATCACAGAACATCAGATGAAGATACCTTATGCTGGAAACTGAAAAAAATAAGACTGAAATCCAGATAAAAGGCAGAGAAAGCAGCTGTTTGCTGGCCATTTCTGCAAACTCAAGTCAATCGTGTGTGCCACGTAAGGAAGTAGATAGATTCTCTTATTCTCTTGTCTTTCCCAGAAAATCGAGGCTCCGTGGGGAATCCCAGGGTCTTAGCCAATAATAAATAAAAATAAAGCAAAAATCTGAAAACAAACAAAAAAACAACCCGCTCACATGGTTAGGAGTGTTTTATTCCAAGATTTCTGGGATCATTTTAAATGTTCTTTAAAATGAAAATATGACAAATATTCACTTTATAAAGTACTCCCTGTATGTCAAGACAGACATCATTGTTGTTTTCAAATCTGGAATTGCCAGACTGCTGTGGAAAGTGAGCCAGGTTCAGATAGAGAGAGAAGAAGCAGGCTGGATCTGTGGGTCACACCAGGGGGTTGGGGTGTGAAGGAGGGGCCAAGTTTGAGGAGAGAGAACAGAAACAACCAAAGCAGATACGCACACTCCTGGCTACTGTTAGACTCATTTTGCTTTATACATCCGTAGGGATTTTGGACCCAGGAAGCAGACTCAGTCCAGGCTGGAGGTGGCTGGGCATCCCCCTAAGTCATTGTGATTCTGATGAAAGACCCCAGAGCGGGACTCAGGTTTGTTGTCAGAGATCCTGCTCCGTGTGGGCTGTCATACACTGGGAGGAGGGAGAATGGAAAGGCGGAAGGGCTTGCAACCCGCTCCCTCTAGGATTCAGAGAGTGGAGGACACTGTACAGCCACCCCTATCAACGGCTATGCTGTGACCGTCTCCCCTTTAGATAAGGTGACCAGATTTTAACATTGGTAAAGCAGGACACCATTAAGGAGGGGGCAGGGCCTGGGGGGCGGGGCCTGAAAACAATGCAAACTTTGATAAGCAGTTCTCAATAATTAGTTCTCAACAATTATTTGTTATTATTAAAGTTTAACATTATAAAATTAAAAATAATAATATAAAATGCATATCCTGGCAAAATATCCACATGGCAGCCGAAAACCATATATTCTCTTCCTGTTCTCCTGTGTTCTCTAGCTTGTTGTGCATTCTTTCCAAAAGTTGGGACTTTTTAAAAATGTCGTGGGACATGGGACAATTGTTCAAAATTGGGACTGTCAGTCACCTTACCTTTAGGCTGCTAGATTCATGGGCTCCATCATGGTAATGGAACCAGAGAACAGATTTGTCAAAGTCTTGGCTTTTTTTGATGGGGGCGGGGGGGGGGGAGGCTCGATCTAGGTATAGGGCAGGGTATTAAAAGAATAAATGTTCCAGACTGCCCCGCAATCCGTCACCTGCAGAGAATGCCCCAACAGATGTGTCTACCCCAAGTAACCTGAGTACCCCACAGGCTTCGGGAAGCAGCCAAGCATCTTCCTCGAGTGACCACAAGTGGTATCAGGGAGGCACCCAACAAAGATGAACCCAAGGGTCTTCTGGATTAACACAGAAGACTCTGATATCCAAAGAAGCCCACTGGGCACTTAAGGTTCACCTGAGCACTCAGTCATCTCAGAAGAAGTTAGCAGAGGGCAGTGACAAAAGCCAAGGACAGGGAGACCCATGGTCATCTGAACAGATCAGAACACATGGGTAAATGTCCATTGCCTGCATCTAAATAAACATACATAGGTCACCAGTGCTACAGGGAACATTAAGTAAGCTGAACTCAGACACATGGATTCTGAGCACAATCACATCTTTTCCCTATCATACATTTTTACATGGATAAATGTCTGTTATCTATATACAAACATATAAGAAATCTGAGTTGTTTTTAGTAGAGAGAGGATTTGGAACAAAAAATACACTGCTTTATTTAATCTTTCTGAGAGTTGGGCATGCCACGTTGGATCAGCAGAATAATAAATCTGTAAGGGTGACCTGACCCTGAGTCCCAATTTGCCTACAATGTGCAGTGTGATGACTAATACCTTCCTGCCTTTCACTCTCAAGAGTGTTCTAGGTTAAATAATGAATCGTACAGTCATTCAACTTCTAATTCCAATTTTTTTCATCGTCTTACTAGTGAGTATTTCACCATGGTATCCAACTGATATGACGTTAATATGTTGCTATGGTTAGTAGGTTTCCAAGAAATAAAAAGCAGTAAGATAAGCCAGAGATTAGAAGATCCTCTGCAATGTGATTGGGTGCTTCCGACTCCTTTGGGAAGCAAGGCAGCTTTAATTCTGCAGCTTGTGCTGCTGAATCAAAGTTTAAAACAGGAAACGTACGACACACGTATGACTGAGACAAAGATGAGGAAGGCAAGACGGACCAGATAACGGATGCAAACAGGAAGAAATGCAAAATACTATTTGGGATATTTAGAAATTCTCCTAGGATGTCACTGAGCATGCTTCTTCACTATTGGATTCTGAGTGCCAAACCTATAGAGTATAAACTCATGCCTCGGGGCTTTTAGAATATCCTGGAAGAATTATGTAGGTTACTGACTTGTGCTGTGTAGGCAGAAAGACAGACTTTGCATGTAGCAGGGCCATAAAGCAAGTATTTGTCAGCTTCCAAATTGAACCAACAATGAATTGGCCATTTGCATCCCTGCTATTTCCACAGGCATGATGTGAGCATCCTTTACTCCCTGTAACAGATGGAAGATCAATGCTACATGTGCAGTGGCCAATGTATTCTCTCATTATATTATCTTGCAACAGTAAGTAAATCTAAAACAGGAAGCCCCCCCACCAAGAACAGACTAAGATACAGCTCCTTCCCTTTCCTTCAAAGGGTTATATATTGGAAAAACACTTTTTCAAATAGTGTTTATAATGTGAGAAATTTTAGGATGCATAGGTTCAGGGAAAAGGGTGTTATGAATGAACGCCCACACCAAGGAAACAAAAGTAGTAAAGAAGTTCTTATGTATAACTCACAGTCTGTAAGGTCTAGGAAATATTTTTATTCTTACACAGGTGACTTAAATGTCTCTTCCTTTATTTAGTCTGAAATTTTCTTCTAGATTGCAATTTCTTTAATTGTAACGTGTCCAAACAAAAAGGCTTGGAACCAAGTTCTTCATTGGAATATCTATAAAACCAACTTTTACAAAATGTCAAGTGTAAGAGCTACTTTCCGAGGTGCTGTATCTTCTAAACATTGATGAAAAGGCAGCGCTGTGAGGCAGGATCCCAGAGCTCTTCATCTGTCCATCCATTAACTTTTACCCTAAGAATCAGCAGATGCTCAGACGATCTGTACGGCCCCTTCCTCATCTGCAACTGTGGGTCTTAGAGAGATAGCACCAATCTAATTTTTAATTGTGCTCTCCATATAGTCAAGATACAGTGGACTGTCCAAAGACACTGAGAAGTGGTATGCAAAGAAAATGCCACACAGTAGATGAAGAAACGTCAGTCTGTTTCCCATTGTGTGCTCTAGGGCAGACAGGAAAGCCCACGTACTATAACCTCAAGCAACAACTCATTAGGGGAATGACCACTCAGGAATTTATTAGACAAAAAGCAAAAAGGAATTGCATAGATGATAAACATATGCTTAAATCCTGACTCCTCCCCATTTGCAAGCGGCCTTCCCAACATGCCGCATACACTCTCTGTGATTCTGTTTCCTCATCAGTGAAAAGTGGGAAGTGACGGCCACGCACCCACCTAGCACTGACACTGGGAGGCCTTCAATCCAAAAGACCAAACTCACCTTGGTAGCTAGCCTCTGTCTCTTTCTTTTTCACATTTGGAGAGACAACCTGAAGGCATTTAGTTACTTGTGATATGTAAATATCAAGTGTGCTTCAAAGTTTATGCTCCAAACTAGTACAGAGAAAGTGACCGTATTGGAGGGACTGCAGTAAAGTGATTCTGGGGAACCATGGGTTGCACAGTAGGGTACCTGCTCCATCTTTAACCACAGTGCGCTGAGGGTCTCTAGGAAGGCCTGCGGCCCTTCCCCTTTCAGCCACACTGCGTAGAGCCAGGGGCTGGGCTGAACAGAAACTGATGAACAAAGTGCAAAGACTTCAAATAAAGATTCTCTCACTGCCAGATGACTTTCTTCCTTCTCAATTTTACACAGCCATTTGGGGGAATCTGTGACATATCAGAACCCACGGTTATTACCATAATTTTAATGTGCATCACAAATTACCGACCATCTGATACGTGCAAGTGTCAATCACCCCCGCGCGCGCGCTGTGTACATAGGATGTGTTGTTTAAGGCTTCCGGCTCCCTGGGGAAATAAATATTTTATCCCCATTTTGCAGCTGAGGAAATTGAGAATCAAAAAGGGCTAAGTTACACAGCCCAGAAGTGCTTTTAATTCTCTCTCCTTGCAGTTGAATTTTAAAAAGAAAATCATTTCACACCCATGAGAGAGACATTTTCAAAAAAAGCTTTTCAGAGCTCTAATATTAAAGAAATGCTAATGTATGCTAATTTTAAATGACACAAGTTAATTTTTAATAGAAAATTGTATTCACCTGAAGCTTTTGCATGGAAAGACGAGGTATAGAGAAAAAATATTCAAGACACCAATCTAGAGGGTATAAAGACATTCTTATTAGTGTCCCCCAGAATCGCACAACAAAGGCAGCTTCTCTGGCACTGCCTGCATGGTGTATTACAATGGCTCTAATTGTTTCTTTTTTCATATAGGACTGCCTGCTTCCCCCCAAGATAAATCCAGAGTGAATGAAATATCAAGAGGTAAATTCCTCCCCAAGAGATCACACTCCTTCTGGATGCTAATACCCGGCTCTCTCCCGCTCAAAGTGCTTCTGCTCAGAGTTCTCATTTGCCATTCATGAATCCTTTACATGCGTCCCTGGGCCCCCGACTTGAGGCTGTATTGTTTGCAGTTTTTGGACAAGAGCTCCCCTCAAGCAGGAAATGCAGGGTGCAACCACTTTGTGGTGAATGTTTGTAACACATCGAGAACACTTGTCCCCTGTCACTTGCATTTTTCCTTGGTGTGAGCAGAAAAAGAAAAAAACTAGTGACAATTATGTTTCTAGAATGGTGTTGAATGTCTAAAGCCATTAGGGGATCCGGGACCCTGGCCCCAGCAAAAAATATTGAGTGTATAAAAAGAGTAGAAGCAGGGGAAAGTATTAAATTCGTGACAGAGGGTGTATCCCCAAGTCATTCACTGTCGCTTCAGGCTCCAAATTGTGATTGTGGCACAGATGACCCTTGAGAATGATGTATGGGGGCCTGACCTGAGTCCCCATCTGTTGGCACCAGGAGTCACTAATGTAAACATTTCCAAACCAAGTATGGGGGAGCTAGGTAAAGGGAGTCATTACATAAGGACTGGACAAAACACTAGAGAATGTGCAGCAGGGAACAATGGAGAATGGCTCTCTAGGGAGTCAACTTGCAGGGACCTAATATTTAAGACGGATTGTCCCCAGTGTTAAAACATTAAAGGTAAATAAAATTCACTGGAAGGTCTTTGTTAAGCAAGGACCTTGGGTTAATGATGCTGCCAGTAGGTGTCAAGGAGGGAAGCACAGGGATGAGGGAAAAGGACCCTCTCAGAAGAGCAGGGAAAAGAGTCACTGGGCTGTCTTCTTTTCCTTTTCTTATTTCAGAAAATTCTGGTGGTACAAGTAGTTTTTATTATGTGGATAAACTGTAGTATACTTACATCAGGGCTTTCAGTGGCCCCATTACCAACACAGTGTAGGTTGTACTCTACAGGTTGGTTTTCATTCTTAGTGAATCAGGAAAGTAGGTGAAATCACATCTAAATGCCAGATAATACAGAAGACTGACTCTTTAGAATCATTTTTAAATCCTCTAAAGAGAAGATAAATGTATCTTCACACTACCTCCCCTCTCATTCTAGAGATGAGAAAACACACCAAAGGCCTGAAACCATTTAGAAATCAGGGAGACTGGAGAACAGGAACTGTCATGCTATGTTGCTGCTAGTGGGCCATCAGTAATGACTAAGCTCAACCCAGTAATTCGAACTTGTTATTTGAACCACAAGATCCTTGATGAGCACTGTCTGCATTTGGGGAGAATGAAGTTGCAAGAACAAATTTGCTATCAACAATTTATCAATACATGTTTAAATACCAAAGATGAGACACAGCTAATGACAATGGGACAGCACAAATGGGGGCCGTGATTATGGGTGGTTACAGTCAATGGAGATGTGAGAGAGAACTATGTTGGGCACAGCTATGGCCTGAATCATATCCCTGCCCCCCAAATTCATGTGCTAAAGCCCTCACCCTCAATGTAACCATATTTAGACACAGGCCTTTTATATAAGTAAAGGGAGTTATTATGATTACATGGAGGTCATAAGAGTGGGTCCCTAATACATGTGTGACAAGTCTGGTGTCCTTATAAGAGGAAGAGACACCCAGAGGTCTCTCTTTCCATGACGCAAGGACACAGCCAGAAGGCAGCCTTCCTAAGCCAGGAAAAGAGCCCAAAGCAGAACCAGACCCCACTGCAGCTTAGTTTGACACTTCCTGGCCTCCACACTGTGAGAAAATAAATATCTTTTTAGCTACCCAGCCTATGGCACTTTCTTATGGCAGGGCACGCAGGCTAAGACAGTCACAAAGGGCAGGCAGCATCCCAAGAGAGGCCATGAAGATTGTATCGTCTGGATCAGGGATCAGCCAACTAGGTTACACTCCCCCCCCCCCACCACTGTCCCTGGATGGACTGTGAGCTAAGAGCAGTTTGTGTGTTTTTAAAGGATTGGGTAAAACATCAAAACAAGAATAACGTTTTGTGCAGTGAAAATAATATGCAATTCAAATTTCAATGTCCATCAGTAAAGTTCTACTGGAGCACGCTACCCTAATTCCCTTGGTATCTGGGGCACCTTTTGCACTAACACCAAAGTGAAGTAGTTTCAAGAGACTATGGCTGATAAACTCTAAAACAGTTACTTACTGGCCCTTTCTTGGAAAAATCTGTCACCCCCTAGTCTACACTGATAAGCCTCTGAACCTTATTGTGCATATGTATCGCCTGGGGATCTTGTAACAGTGCAGACCTGCTTCAGTATACCTGGGTCATTACAAAAGTTTTAAGATACACAAAAATCAAGAAATGTAAAATCTGTGTGATGGGAACAAATGAAGCCCTCCAAGCAAGAACAAGCTGAAAGTTGCACAGGTGAATTGGAAAGGATGCGGTCAACTGTGCTTCTTGGAAACAAAGCAGTGAACTAAAACACGTTCTGTCTCAACGCGTTCATACTGACCCACGTGTCTGCACGTACTGTCTCAAGGAGTTCATACTGACCCATGTGTCTGCATGCTCTGTCTCAGGGCGTTCATACTGACCCACGTGTCTGCACGCTCCGTCTCAGGGCATTCATACTGACCCACGTGTCTGCACGTTCTGTCTCAGGGCGTTCATACTGACCCATGTATCTGGCCTGGGGTTTGTTATTCTGCATTTGTAGCAAGTTCCTCAGGTGCCCGCTCATGGCAGGTCTCCCAGGACACATCCTAACATGCAAAAGTCATCTCTGAGTAGAACAGGCAGAGCAAAACCAGAAAGGGGCCTTTGGGCCTTTGCTTTACGTGCTTGCCATTGCAAGCCCCGGTAGGAATGAAAACATGTCAAAACCGAGCCTTTATAGCTTATGTTAAGTTAGGGCTTCAGGTTTGTTAAAAAAATGAATGTTCCGTATAATGTTTTGTTCCATGTAACGTGGTTCTTTCTTTCTTCATATGTTCTCCTTACATTTTTTTTGATTGTGTGTAAGTGGCAAAATTCTGTCTGACATGGACAAGCATAATTCTGTATTGTTTTAAGATTTTAAAGTAAAACATCTAAAAGTAAATATTGAGATTTAAACTGATGAGAAACAGATTGGGTATTGCCTGTCAAAGCCCCAGAGGCTACAAAACAAATGGCAAGGTAACAGCAGTCGGAGCTCATTGAAATGCAGGCTGCATTCAGGGAGATTTCCTATGCATGTCTCCCCGCCTCTGTCTCCCTAACAGATGTCATCAAATCAGACATACTGAGCCAGGAATGAAGTGCAAATACCACCCCAGAAGCAACAGACCCAGAGACACAGGCCCCTCCACCTGTGAACTCCACATGCGTAAGTGTCTAGGTTTAAGCTCATCAGGCAGCGGCCCAACATGTCATTTTAACCGAAAAGTAAAACTTGACTTTGTAAGGATGGAGCCTGAATAAATTTTCTGATGTTTTGAGTACACTGTCGCTCTTCAACACACACATAAAACTAGGCTATTTTGTCCTGACGATCACAGTTAGAGACAATTTTTTTTTTAGCTTTATTTTTTATTGCTTTTGTTGATGTGCTCACTTTTGATTGACAAGGATAGCACAAGGAATATGAATGTGTCATAAGCTAAACAGTGATTTTTGGCCTGTATTTACATTGTTTCTATTTTATACTTAAAAGGCAAGAAAGCAGGTCTAAGAGTATGGGGTAATTAGTAATTTTGGCTGAAGCCAAAATAGAATCTGGATCATAATCAATGGTGCTATCCCTTATTTGAGTCTTTAGTATTATTATGGTACATAACACATTAAAATGAGATTATATAAGATACTAGGTATAGCAAAAGTAAGTATTCAACGTATAATCATTTAATTATTCTTGTAAACATAGGGAGCAGGTTCCTTTTCCCCCATTTTACAGATGGTGAAAAAACGAATCTAGGAAGATCTAGTACTTTGGTCAAGGTCACGTACACAATAAGTAGAAACCCAGCCACTATTCTTACCTGCCAATAATACTGTTTCAGAGCAGTGTGTCACAAAACTCCAGATTGCTAAGAAGCAGCATTCAAAGCTTAACAATTTCTCAAGCCCACTTGCCTAAGAGAAAACTCCCCGAGGATGATTTATTTTGAAAAATGGCATTGTTTTAAAATGTCTGCTTTTTTAGGCAAGATGCAGTAACCTATGGAAAACTATCATTTCTGCCAAAACGCACTAGAAAAACTGGAAAAACTTAAAAAAAGGAATCTTATCTAAAGGCAGATTCTGAAGCTCAGATTTTTGCTGAAGCAATGAGAAATAAGATGAATTTTTAGAGAACAAGGTAAAAGTAAGAGATATTCTATAGAAGACTTTCCCTTGAGGTCATGGCCAATTGCAAGATACACAAAATCAAGAAACGTAAAATCTGTGGGCAAGAACAGGTGAAGGAGAGCAACACAACACATCCTCCGTTCTGCTCAGTTCCTTATTCCAGGAAGTTAATCAGCTCCCACCCTATCTTCCCAGCAGAAAAAAGACTGACTCTCTGCAGGAAGATAGCAAATACTCAAAAATCTAAATTTTCATATACAGCATTTAGGATTCAATAAAAATTTCTAGGTATGACAAGAGACAGTACAATATTACTGACACCTGATTTTTTTTTTAATAAAAACAGAATCACATCCACTGTGAGCCAAGTATTTTAATGAAAAGACAAGAGGTTTATCATATATATGCTTAATGTGTTCAAGAAAATAGAAAGCAACTGGAGAAAACGGGTACAAAGAACGGATAATTTCACCAGAGAATTGGAATTTCTTATACAGAACCTAATGAAAATGCTAGCACTACAACATAACTGATATTAAGAGCATAATAGATGAGTTTATCAGAGAGACACTGAATAAAATGAAATTAGCAAAATCAATCAGACAATAGAAATGCCTGGCCATTTATTAAAACTGGAAAACGAGAAAAGTATGTGACAGATAGCAGGACACAGGGCTAATATCTAATACACAGGTAACGAGATGTCTACTAGGGGAAAGAAAATGAAGCAAAAGTAACTATTTATTTATTATTTATTTTTATTTTATTTATTTATTTATTTACTGAGACAGAGTCTCACTGTGTCTCCCTTGGTAGAGTGTCGTGGCTTCACAGCTCACACCAACCTCCAACTCCTGGGCTTAGGTGATTTCTTTTGCCTCAGCCTCCTGAGTAACTGGGATTACAGGCGCCTACCACAACGCCTGGCTATTTTTTTGTGGCAGTTTGGCCGGGGCCAGGTTCGAACTCACCACCCTCGGTATATGGGGCCAGCCACAGGTACTGCCCCAAAAGTAACATTTAAGTATATGGCAGCTGAGGACTTTCCAAGCTGATGAATGACATCAACTCTGAGATTCATGAATCTAGGTGAATGCCCACAAAGATAAACACCAGAAAACATACACACAGCATTCACAAAGCCAGCGATATCATAATTAAACTGCTGAAAGTCAAAACAAAAAAAATAAGCATATTGAGAAAAGAGAAAACAGATACTTCTCTTAAAGGAAGAATAAAAAAATTTATAGCAACTTCTCAACAGAAACGATGACTGTTAAAGAACACAGCTTCCAAGAATTCTACAGCCAGCAAAAATACCCTTCAAAAGTGAAGTCGAAACAAACATTTTTAGACAAACAAAAACTGAGTGAATTTGTCCTTAGCAAACCTTATACCAAAGGAAATTCTAATGGTCGTTCTTTAAGCAGAAGGAAACAAGTACACAGTGGGAATGCAGAGAAACAAAGAGAGCAAAGGAGTGAATAATTAATTCCAATGGAAATTAATGTCTTACAGACTACAAAATAATTTAAGGAATAAAATGTATAACAAATATCAGAGGATAGAAAAGGGTAAACGCAGTAGTCTAAGAGTCTACCACTATTGATAATAATATGAATTTGAGTGTAATAAATCAAAGTCACATGTTGCTATCTCTAGGGTATCCACAAAAAAAGTGAATAAATGAGTAAAAACATAATAGAGGGTGTGTATTAGATTGTCTACTGGCTTCATATTAGAACTGAGTACATTGGATTCTGGCTTCTCCATTCTTGGGATACTTTACTAAGAAGAATGTGTTCCAACTCCATCCAGGTTAATACAAAAGATGTAAAGTCTTAGTCTTTTTTAATGGCTGAAATCAATTCAAGGTAAGGGGCAGGGGAATGAGGGAGAGGAGAGGTGGGAGGGGAATGAGTGGGTTCCCACTTCATGGGCACAATGTCAAGGCAGGGGGCACACCTCCTGAGGGTGGAACACAATTATCAGAGGGACTTTAACAAACACAAACATTGTAACCTAATTCTTTATTTTTTTTTTGTTTTTTTTTTTGTAACCTAATTCTTTATATCCTCAATTAACCTGAAACGATTAAAAAAAAAGTAATATAGGAAAAAATTAAATAGCAAAAAATTGATTAATTTTAATAAGACAACAAAAGAGAGAAGAGGGAGCATTGAACTCACTGAGACAAATGGAAAAAAGGAAGATATCAACCCAAATATCTTAATAATTAAATTCTAATGGACTATTTCAATTAAAGATTATAAGACAATAAATATGAAGGACACAGAAAGCTGGAAGTTTTAACAGTAGAGAAGGTTAGCCACACAAATATCACCAACATGAAATGGGTATGATTATGACAGTCACTACAAAAGTTTTGAGACAGACTGTGTCATGGGCCATTATTTCACTTCCAAGAAACACAGCCAGCAGGGTCCTTTCTGGTTCATTTACCTCCAAAAGTTTCAACTTGCTTGGTTTACCAGTGTGCCTGGGAGGGCATCATCTGTTTCCATTTGTCTGGATTTTATGTTTCTTGATATGTAAAAACTTTTATACTATCAGAACTTAGATTATCAGAACTTAATGTCAGAACTTTCAGATCTTTTCTGAAGGTATTTTAGAAATATAAACCATTTCTGTAATAGAAAAAATTTTCAATTGTTTCCCTGCATTTAAATTTTTCTTGTGTTTTGTGTACAAGTATTTCCCTCCTTTAAAAAGTTGAGTTTAAATGACAAAGATTCTAATGGCTTCTTTCATTATAGTCATAATATTGGATTGTCCCAAACGTCTAATCTTTCCCAGGCACATGTAAATGTAAGATGCTAACCCTGAAATTTGGGGGGAGCAGACATTCTAGAATTTCAATCGCATTCTGGAAAGTTTGCACATCCTCCTCCAAGAAGCCATGGACATTTTTTTATCTTAGTCATTGCCACAAAGTCACATTTCCTTGGTCATCCCTGTGGTTTGATTCACCTTCTAATGAGATACATTTATCTACCTGTCTATCCTTCTTTCTTTCTCTTTCATAACCTCCTGGAATTGCCACCACATGGGTAGCAAATGAACCTGTGTCCTCAATCTCTTATCCTGATGTGCCCCTTCACCCTTCTTAAAAGAAGTCCATATCGGGCAAGACCCAAATCCTGGGTGTCTTTAGTCCATGAACATCACGTGACTTCCTCTTTGCATCTCCCCTGCAGAGCTGAGTGTTTCTGGAGTTGGGGCAGCACAGCCCTCTCGTGGTTTTTTTGGCTGGGGCTGGGTTTGAACCTGCCACTCCCTTTTAAGCCACAGGCACTGCCATGACTTGTTTGTTTGTTTTTTTAACCCACTACATTTTCTGCATATCTACCTCCCTGTTTCTCCCAGAGCTACTGTCACATTTCAGTGAGAAAAAAGAAATCCTGAAGCTCGGATTGTCCCATCCTCTACCAACAAAACTCAAGCTTCCTTGCAAAGACGTCCCTCCTCTTTCTTGTGCTGTGCCAAGGGAGAAACCACCCGCGTCTACCTGAGGCCGCTCCCTCCACTCCCACTCCATGCTGTGTCTTTTCCCCTTAGGGACCTTATTGATTTTTCTCTATGTCCTGCACCAACCAAATCTCACTCCTTCACTGACTTTCCTAAGCAATATTTTTAGGTACTCTAGTTTTCTTAGAGTAACCTTTTGGATTCTACATCCACCTCCAGATATGGTTACATTTCTTCTTTCCATGCTCAAGAATTGTCTAATTGATGTCTTCTCCTAAATATTCATCAGCCCTCCTACCCCAGGCTTTCCTTGTCAAGGTAGCCAGATGTCATGATGTTAAATATAATAGACACTAATTTCTTTATCAAACTGTCATAAATAGCTGTACAATTCTCCACTCCATTTATGATCTAGTCCCTCTCCTTGTTTAAATACCACTGTTCTCTGTGGATTTTTATACCACGTCAATGGCTCTTGCTCCTTCTCTTGACTTCTGATCACTTATTTCCCAAAGACGTGCTCTTAGGCACATTTCATTTTTTTTTTCCTGTCAACATATACTATCCATCCCCAAATTGATGTCACCCCCTAGACCACTTCTCTGAGCTCAAGAAAAGAATAGTTATTTAAATGTCTTAGAGATAAAAGGGGCACATCTCAACATCTCAGTTACCCCTAACCCTTTTTCCCTAGGTCATTCTAAAACTAGAATACAATTACATTGTAAACCCAACCAGATGCTCTAGTAAAATTCCTGAGCCTTCTTGAGTTTCCTTTCTTCTATATTCTATGCATCTAGTGTTTTAGCAAACCCTGCCCTTCCAGTCCTGACCTCTCACCAGCACGAAGGAAATGCCTTCCTCACTGACCTCTGAGCTTATGTCATGATAATCCATTCTCTGTAAGCAACTGGAGAAATATGTTTTTTGAACTTTTTACTTGAAATAACTTCATATTTATAGGAAGCTGCAAAAAATGGTACAAAATGGCTCCTGAGTACCCTTCACCCAGTTTCCCCCGATGTTTACATCTTGCATAACCATGACAAACTTCAAACTCAAGAAACTGACATTGGACAATGAGAGGGGCAGTGCTGGTCATATACACAGATTCACGTAACTACTACCGCAGGAGTGAAAGCCATTTAAAGTTGAAATGATCACAACACCTCCTCTTTTTGAAACCCTTTAAAAGCATCCCATTATAGTCAAAGTGAAACTCAAAACTGCTGGGCCTGTGGGGGCTGCTCCCTGCCCTCCTCTTCACCTTATTTTGTGCCTCTGGGCTCCTCACTCTGGGCTCCAACCTCACTGTCTTCACCTCCACACACACACTGGGCCTGCCCTCCACTCAACCCACACTTCGTATGCTCTTGTTTCTATCTGAAGCATTCTTTCCCCGTTCACGTATCACCCCATACGTACCTGAGCCTGTTCTCTCTCAGCACCTGATTTTCCTTTCATAGATCACACCACAATTTGCAATTACATGTGCTGGTTTGTGTGTTTGATTTATGTGTTTCTCTTCCATCAGACCATACATTCCTTCAGGGAAAGTAAAATGCAGGCCTTCCTCATCTTCCATCCCTACTACCTCAGAAAGAACATGACATATAACACCTAGCAGGTGATTGAGCTTAATGGATCAATGAATACACGTGAGGAGAGATTAAAAAGGTGGGTGGGAGAAAAAATAGTAAAATAAGCATGGTCTGAAAACAGCCTGAGAGCCTCTGCTGAAAGGCTCCGTGTTGAGAGGCTGTAAGTGGGACTGAAGTTGCTTCCTTCTGCAGTACAGCTCCCCTACTGTGTGTATATGATTCTAATTAATGCTAATTGGCTTTAAATCTGTGTCGGTGGGGAAATTGATTGTCTTTTTATTTTTGTTGTTGCAGATAGCTCCTGAACATCAAGTCTGAAAGACATAATTCATTTTAACACAGACCCTCATCTCATCTTAGAAGCCAGGGAGAAGTTTTAGCACTGGTTTGAGGATATATTATCTCTTCTCTAAATTTCGAAAGGGGTGGGGTGTTCGCTATTCTTTAAGATCCAAAGTCGAATCCTTTCCTGCTATGCCATCCAAATACCATCAAAGACGTCCAACTCCAACAATTCTTAAAAATAGATATGCCAACCATCACAGAAAAGGGAGAGGGACTGGAAAATAGAAAAGAAGATCGTTCATGGTTTGAAAGCTTTTTGGGGTCTTTGATGAAAGCTGAAGCCAAGGAGACAGAAAGGGCCCTTCCTCTGGAAGGAGGTGCCCAGCTTCTGCTCTCAGCTGTGCTTTCCACTAGCTAAAACCAGACCTCTATCTAGCTTAGTCTGTTTCCTGATCATGGAAATAAAGAAATTAGGTTTCAAACTCAGACGCTTCTAGTCCCTTACAATTTAAGAAGCTCAATCTCTACCTAAAATTGCATTCATAAGACGCCATGGGACTAGGAATACAAAAAAAAAAAAAGAATGAGACAGGAAACCTCTTACCTGCTGTGTGGCAGAGCAAGGTGATCTCTTTGGCAAGAACAAAACTTCCTGTTTTCTTGGTTGCCTCACGGTAGCATGAGAGATGACATTCCTTTTCTACCTTGTTAAAAGCTCCTATTACAGAAATTGCCAGGTCTATTAGTATATCTTAATTACCACATCTCATGCTGCTTTTAGCCTCTAGTGGGGCAAAATTGCCATGATTTATGCTTTACTAACAATGATATTTTTACATTAGTAAGCAATTAAAGAGCCCAACAGTACTCCTGGGAACTTCAAAAAACTGTAGAAGGACTACCATCATTTTGATTTATATCCACCCTAATTGTATTTACAGAAAATGTATAAAAGAAGAGTACTGTGTCAAAATGTTTATGGTACTCACAATAAATGTTGGTGAAAAGAGAAGCGTCCCTGCTTTATATGGACTGTAGAAGCAGCAGATAGAGAGGTTTGGATCCGAGGAGGTCACAGGGGGTAATGAGCCACATTGGGTCTTAGACTTGTTAACCCAGAAAATTCAGATGAAATAGATTTCACTGCCAGGTGAACCTTCTGTCTTCTGTGAGGCCTATTTACAAGGGAGACAGGTGAATCTGATCTTCACCTGCGAGTGGGGGAGAAGGGATATTCCTTTATATTTGAAACAGTATGGGGAGCTATTAACAAAATATCCATTGTGGATAAAATAGCTACAAAAGCAAAGGTCTCCTGCCAGCAGTGAGAAGAATCAAAGCCAGGAATTACTGCCTCCCCTCTCCAAGCCACAGGCTATTGAGAATCAATCTTTCTAATCCTACAGGAAGATTTACCACTCACGTTTTTTGAGATCTCAGCATATGGCATGTATTTCTATCTTCCTTTGTGAGTTTAGTTTTATTTTGCCCTCAGCAATCTCTCAGTCCTCCATGTTTATTATCAAAACCATATTTCATATGCAAAAAAGCTTCTATGGTATGTGAGAATGATCGCAGAAAAGAGTTTAACAATTTAGAATATGAATCTTCCCTCTCAAACCTTTTTCAAGTACTCATATAGTGGAAAGGTTGATGAGAATCTAAATTCTCTACTTTTCCTAAAGCCATTATGTCCTCCAAGGATCTGCAGGGGTGGGAGAATCTGGGAGATTGTATGAACACGGGATTTCTTCTTTTTTTTTTTTTTTTTTTTTTTTTTCGAGACGGAGCCTCAAGCTATCCCCCTAGGTAGAGTGCCATGGCATCACAGCTCATAGCAACCTCTAACTCCTGGGCTCAAGCGAGTCTCCTGCCTCCGCCTCCCAAGTAGCTGGGACCACAGGCACCCGCCACAACGCCTG
>CAUYQV010013806.1:0-66277 GCA_963574575.1 Galagoides demidoff
AAGGTGGTGGGTTCAAATCCAGCCCAGGCCCGCCAAACAACAATGATGGCTGCAACCAAAAAAAAAAAAAAAAAAAAAAATAGCCAGGCGTTGTGGCAGGCACCTGTGGTCCCAGCTACTTGGGAGGTGGAGGCAGGAGACTTGCTTGAGCCCAGGAGTTGGAGGTTGCTGTAAGCTGTGATGCCACGGCACTATACCCAGGGGGATAGCTTGAGGCTCTGTCTCAAAAAAAAAAAAAAAAAAAAAAAAGAAAGTGCAAACCATGACATTCCACTCTTGAGAAAGGCAATGCCTGCTACCGTATTAAAGACTCACAGAAATTCTACACATGAGTCCAAGAAGAAATCTCTAACTCTGTTGATAACCCAGCATTTTCTAAACACTTTCACTATGTACATACTTTATGGGAAAGTCTGAGTTCAGCCAGAGTTAGAGGAGAAAGAAAGAAATGCACACTTCCATAAAAGCCTGATTATAAGTACATATCTACTCTCCACTTTCCATCAAGCACCATCATCCATGTTACTCATAGAAAACTCTGGGCATTGTTCTAGACTCCCTCCTCCCTCAGACACCAAATCCTAACAATCTGCTCCCAATATCTCTCTGAAACCTGCTTCACTCTCTGTAGTCTCTCTTTACCTTTAGTGAGACCCTCCTCTTTTGCTCTGCTCTCCATTTTACATCACTCCAATCCATACATGTAACTCCTGCCAAACTAATCTTTCTAAAATGAAAATTTGATTTTATCACTTCCCAACTTCCCTAAAACCCAAACTCTAGGGCATGGCCCAGAAAGCAGTTATGATCTTGTTCCAGTTTCATCTGTCCCTATCCCTTAGGAACTCTTTAAATGCACGATGCTCTCAAACCTCCAGGTCTTGCACCTTGGTTCCGTGAACTATAAAATGCCCTTACAGTCTGTTTCTTACTGACACTTCAAGACTCAGCTCAGTCATCAATTCCTTTCAAAAACCTTCTCTATCTTCATCTTTCCCCCCATCCTCCCACAGTCTAGGCTCATAACGTCTTAGCATTTTTCTGTTATATATTTTTAGACACAGGGTCTTGTTCTGTTTCTGTATTCTCGGCTGGAATATAGAGGGATTATCACAGATCACTGTAACTTCAAACTCCTGGACTTACAATCCTCAAATCTTGGCTTCCTGAGTAGCTAGGACTACAGGCACACTACCTTACACCCAGTTAATACTATTTTAGTTTTTGTAGAGATGGGCTATTGTCATATTGCCCAGGCTGGTCTTGAACTCCTGGGCTCAAGCGAGTCTCCTGCCTTGAATTTCCTAAGTGCTGGGATTACAGCCATTACCCTTCACAGCAAGTACCCGCTTTTCCATCAAACTTATTAATACTATTGTTTGCTTCTCTCTTCCCCCCTTTGGATATTGATCTACTCACAAGAAGTTATCTTTTATTTCTTTCTCTAACTTTACAACTGTGCCAACAGTGCCTAATCTATAGATGTTCAGTGTTTATTACATGAAAGAATATTATGCTTTCTACCTGATGCTGCATCAAGGCTGCAAACTTCACATGAAGGTGTGCAGAAAACCAGTAAGTAGGTTTTAGGTGCTCTAAAAGCTCTGACGCAGCAGGACTTCCTAATGTGTTATTCTCCACTTCTTGTCGGAAAAAAGATTTAGTCTTAAGAAGTTGCTTCTTATTTCCATAATGATATATACTTCTTGGCCAATCATGAGATAAGAATATATCTATAGGCTGCTTTAGCTTTAAAAACAGAAAAAAAGAAAAGAAAGAAAACTCTTAAAAACAGATTAATAAAAACAATCTTCTCCATTCTCTCTACCACCACATAACCATTCAACCCACCCAGAGCTCTATGTAATTCATTCTAAGGCCACTTTATTTAAGGGAGTCATAAAAATACTACCCTATGCATTCATGTAGGCAAACAGAAGCAGCTATTGCTCTCCCTCATAAATCACTCTATTTTCTGAAGCAAGACAAGGCAACAGAGATACATTTTGATTAAACTGCCAATCAGCCATGGTCTTTAGCACTGAATTTCTACAATATGTAATAGCAACAGTTTTTCCCCTTTTGATTAAAGAAAAAATTACTCTTTTGAAGATCAAAGGACACAAGACTTCATGAGACCTCTGACATAATTAATACAGTAAACCCAAAGATATATCAGGCCTTACCCTACGTAATATTTAAAATCATTAAATGTTTTATTATTACTCACTAAAATAAATTCATAACCATTAAAGTAAAAAGAAATGTTCATATGTGATCTTCCCCCAAATAACTCAAGATTCAACTGGTAGAAATATTAAGGTGTTCTTCTTATAAGTGGCATACTAATATGATGAAAATACATTAGTATGTATATGTATTATACGTTTGGTATGTACTTTAAAAATTTTCAAGTCTGCTACAATGTACTTTTTACATACCTGTTTTAACTTATAGACTTCAATGTTTCTCACATGATATATACTCCTTATTGTAGATGAATTATAAGGGGGGCACTCAAAATGACCTTATGTTGAAGAAGAAAAATAAGCTATCTTCAATTCCATTAAATACTGCAAATACAAACACATACACATACTTCTCCAAAATTGATGTTTGTTATCAGTGCTTTATTTAAAACACTGCTCTTAATATGCTGGTATTTTCTACTAATAATGGACCACAAATCATAAATCAAAATAATTAGAGGGCTTGTGACTTTTAAAGTTAAATTATGTTTAATTATGAAATATACTGTATATACACATAGTTGAAAATTGAAAAGACACCACTAGAAAGATAGAGTAGGCTCAGCACTTGTGGCTCAAGTGGCTAAGGCGCCAGCCATACACCCAAGGTGGTAGGTTCAAATCCAGCCCAGGCCCACCAAACAACAATGACGGCTACCACCAAAAAATAGCCTGGCATTGTGGTGGGTGCCTTTGGTCCCAGCTACTTGGGAGGCTGAGGCAGGAGACTCGCCTAAGCCCAGGAGTTGGAGGTTTCTGTGAGCTGTGATGCCACGGCACTCTACCCAGGGGAACAGCTTGAAGCTCTGTCTCAAAAAAAAAAAAAGAAAGACAGAGTAAAAAGTATCCCTTAAAACAATAAAAAGTGACAGTAAATTAATGGTTGCCTAGAGCTGGGGTAGGAGTGGGGATTAACTCAAAATAGGCACAGAACTTTTTAGGGTGATAGAATTGTTCCAAATCTGAGGCTAGGTGAAGTGGTTCACATCTGTAATTCTAGTACTTTGGGAAGCCAAGGCAAGAGGACCACTGAGGCAAAAGTTTGAGTCCAGCCTGAGCAATAGAGACCCCCATCTCTATAAAAAATACAAAATTTGGCAAGGTGTTATGGCATGTACCTCTAGTCCCAGCTACATGGAAGGCTGAAACAGAAGATCATTTGAGCCCAAGTACTTGAGACTGCACTCTGCCTTAGGAAATAGAGTGAGAACCTATCTCAAAAAGAAAAAAAAAATTGTTCTAAATCTGGGTGGTGGTTTTGGTTCAAAATTATATAATTTTTAGCTCACCAAAACTTTTTCAAGGCCAAAAAAAAAAAAAAAAAAGCTCTCTCTCATCCCTATAGCCCCCTGCCATTAGTAACCTTACCTAGAGGTAACAAATGTTAATCAGTTTTTGTATTTTATTCTAGGGATATCACCTGTGTATTTAATACCCATATTTCTTTTTTGGCTTGAAACAATAATTTATTATTTTGCTATCCAAGATAGTGAAAGAAACAAGGCACAGAACATGTAGTAAAGTGTACTATAGTTGTAGAATATGGGTGATGATGGATATTTTGGTTTGCCTGACTATAGCAATTGTTTCACTGTGTATATGAATATCAGAATATCATGTAAATAATGCATGATTTTCAAAAATGAGGGATATTAAAAAAAAAAAAAAGATGGTGGGCTTGCAGTCTCATATGAAGTCACAACAATTTGCTTCTAAGTTCCTGTACATGGTTGTTGGAAGCTTTAGTTCTTCTAATTGTCTGACCTCGTAGAGCTATTGCTCCTTTTTTAAAAATTACTTCATAACCTTATGACATAAAGTTATATCATGATGTACTTAACAAGTTCCTACCTTTGGTTATTACAAACAAGGCTAAAATAAAAGACTGTACATAAACAACATTTCGTACTCGTCGAATATATCTTATAGATAAATACCTGGAAGTGGAACTGCTGGGTCACAGTACTTTTATAATTTCCACACACATTATATATCACCAACTGTCATCCTGAGAGTGGTTCCAATTTGTTCCCACCCTTGCATTATAGGAGACAGCCTATTTTTATACATCCATGCCAACAGCTTTAAATAAGGGTGAAAAGAGTGGCAGGGAACAGACTTGTTATTTAACAGTTACATTGAAATGTAAGGTTTAGCTGTCAATTTAACTAATGAAATTTTTGAAATTAATGTGAACCCAAGCTATTCCTTCAACTTTAAAATCAAGCTATAGTTCATTCAGATACAGCTGAATGAATAAAAGACACTGTGATATACTTATACAATGAAATATTATTCACAAGTAAATAGATTAGAATACATATATCAACATGGATTTCAAAAATATGTTAAACAAAGAAGCAAGTTGCAAAAAGATACAAGCAGTAAGATGTATTTAGATGAAGTTTAAAACATGCTATATAGTATATTGTTTAAAGCTCTTACATAATTGTAGTGACATGAAATAATCAAGTGAATGATAAACAGCAAATTCAGAAGAGCAACCCTTGGTGAGGAGAATGGGATTGAGGACAGGTAAACAATGAACTTCAATTGTATCTGTACTGTTTTTTTTTTTTTTCTTAAAAATCAAAATAAAAAATGTCAAAAGACTTAGACTAAACAGTGGATGCACAGATGTATGTTACAGTGATCTCTATATTTTCTTATGCATAAAGTTTTTTACAATAAAAAATTAATAATTCTCAAAACAATAATACCTTTTCGATAGTCATGAGATTTAAAGATACCAGAGATTCCACCAATTCTTACACCCCGGTATTTTACCACACCAGCCAAGCCTGAAAAATTATGAAGTTAAATAAAATTACTATAGGTAAAAGCAATTCCTTTACACTAATTTAATAAACCATTTAGAGGCCTGGAATTCTATACAGTTCTAAAATTATTTGTAAATTAAGTACTATGATGAGCTCACTCTTTTTACACAAAAATAAACCAACAATATATATAAGGTAGACTAGGGAGTGGCCAGAAGCAGATCAGCCAAGAGACTAAGTCGATTCTGAAAAGGACAAGAGATAACAGTGTTGAGAGGGAAACAGACATAATTTGGCACCTAACTGAAAACAGGGACTAGATGGTGGGAGCGGGGAGATAGGAGAAAATGTCCTATGCTGTATTTACATGTTATAAATCTAAAAGTTAACAGGTTTAACTTCAGGTATAAAGAACCTGAAGTTTCTACATTACACTTCTGATTGATCATCTTCTGACAATGTCATCTTTTCATAATATTAAAGCTGTCAAAAGATGATCAATCAGTAATAGAGAAACTAAAGAGTTCTGAAGTTATAACTTTGTTATTGGAAAAACCTATAAATAGTTCTAGAAAAAAATATACATTTAAGTAAAGGGATGAAAAAATTATATATTTATTCAAAAAGACTAAAATTGAAACTGAATCTAATCAGATCTGTCAATCTAAATGCAGAAGATAAAAGGAACATTTTAAAAAGTATCAGGAATCTGGCTCGGCACCTGTGTAGCACAGTGGTTACAGCGCCAGTCACATACACCAAGTGTGGTGGTTTCAAACCTGCCCTGGGACAGCTAAACAACAGTAACAACTGCAACAGAAAAACAGCTGAGCATTGTGGCAGGCACCTGTGGTCCCAGCTACTTGGGAGGCTGAGGAAAAAGAAATCACTTAAGCCTGTAAGTTTGAGGTTGCTATGAGTTGTGATGCCACGGCACTCTACCCAGTGCCACACAGTGAGACTCTGACTCAAAAAAAAACCCAGGAATCTAATAAGCTAAATCCTGAATGCAACAAATTCTATGTGACAAATTTCCCATTTTCTTCAAAAAATAAATCACATGAAAAAGTGAGAGAAGGAGAGAGATTGATCATTATAGCCTAATAGAGTTCAGAATCATGACAACCAAATAAAAGGTGCAGCCTTGTTTGGATCCTATTTAAACAAATCAATTGTAGAGCAGACATCTTTATGGTAACAGGGAAATCTAACCATGAACTGGCAATAGAGAATAAGGAATTACTGTTACTTTAGTTAAGTATAGTTATGGTACTGTAGTTATAATATTTTTAAAATTCCTTATCACTTAAAAATATGTACTGAAATATGTATAAAGTGAAATAAATCTAATGGCCTGAGTTTGCTTTAAAACACTCCAATCATTTCCTCCCACAAAAAAGTTTAGGGGGATGTAAGATTAAAAACAAAAACTGTGGAATAATAATAGTTGCTGAAGATGGTTAACAGATAAAAAGACTTATACTTTGGTGTATGCTTAACAATTTCCATTAGAAGTTTAAGAATTTTTTAATCCAGTAAAAAATACAGGGATTACAAATAGTGTGAGGTCTATGTAGTTATAGTAACTATTGCTTAAAACATTAAATGAAGCATGGATTTATTTTCACGATTAATTGCTTAAAATTAACTATTTTAATTAAATTGTCATGATTATTTAAATTCGTGACATTCCCCAAATGCTATATATCTCAAGATTCTACCCAACTGACACAAATCCTGACTAGGCTCTTCCATCCCATCAAACCAAAAAATTATCCATGAACACATACCTAAATAATAAATGTTTGGTGCCACCCAGCCACCATAGGGCAACTCTTGCAAATGATTTGAGGCTTCATGGTTTCCCCCAATGAATATTGTGAGAACTGGGGCCTTTTTCTCTCCAGAGTAATACCTACAACGTAAGAGTAAAGTTGTTAGTTACCACAATTACATACAACAGAAAAGCAAAATAAAGTCCTTAGGAAAAACTTGAGCTCATTTATAAAAAGTTAAAAAGCTCTTTCTAAAGGAATTGCCCAGTATCCATCCTGTCCTTATGAATGAAGATTTGCCTCCCTAGGTTTCATGCTAGTGTATATTCAAATGAGGTCAAGAACTTGGTCGAGTTCATTGCTATAACCTCATCTTCCAGAACGGGGGCAAACCGATGGCGGGCGTCTAGTAAAAACTCCTGGATCATTAAGTGAACGAATCTCAGAGTCCCATCAAGTACAAGTTAGAAGTTAAACTTGTCAGTTTCGTCCCCCAGTTTGTCCCTTTGAGCCCCTGTGAAGCAGGTACATGGAAAGAAGGTATACGAAAAGCAAGTATATGTAAAGCGAGAAAATGACATTTCCTAAGAGCCAGGTCCTACAGCATAGGGTGAACAAAGACGGGATCTATAGTAAACAGGTAATTTAGAGGGAGAAAGGGCTTCGAACCCACTCCGGGGTCTCTGCCCACAGCTGGATATCCCACCTCGCACCGGCGAGGTTCGAGGTCCAGGCCACGCCCCTCACCTGTAGAAGGTCTGCATGTGGCGGTACTTGGGCGGCACAGCCATGCAGCGCAGGTCGGCCTCGTTGCGCACTGCCTGGAAGTCGCCGCAGCACAACAGAAGGTCCACTCGCCCCGGGCCGCGCCGCTCCGCCAGCGCCAGCGTCTCATAGATCTTGTCCAGCTCGCCGTGGCAGCAGCCGGCCACAGCCACCCGCATCCTGCCGGCCCGAGACGGTGAGGGTTGCACCCAACTCTCCAGATCACCGTCAGTCCAAGCCTGACTGCGCGCAAGAGCGGACCGCACGCTCGCCTCCCGCCACCATGAACGTAGCCGCCGCCGCCTGCAAAATAACTCACTTCCGTTTTCCAAATCTCGCGAGACAGGGAACGGGTCCGGCGCGGCTGACCCAGGGACCCTTCAAATCGGCTCTTGGGCTTTGTCTGTCTTTGCAGGACTTTGAGTCCTAGCAGCCCCGCTGATGGTAAAATTCAATATAGTAAATAAAATGCGCGGAATTAGGAGTTTAGTTTGATAAAATTAAACCAAGTTAGATGCGTGAGCAGGCGCCCTGGCGAATTCCCGTAGGACGAACGTCTCAATGATAAAGACAGTTGCCTAAAGATTTTTTCAAAGACACCCCAAAGTAAGTATAATTTCAAAATGAAACTTAAAAACTCACTGAGAGTTTTTAAAAACTATGCCTCCTAAGAGTTTCTAAATTTACCGCTTTTTTTTAAAGGGGGCGGGAGACTTAATTTTCCTACCAAATAATTTGCCTAACTAGAATGCAAGTTTAATGAAAGCAGAGGAATGCCTCGAAAACTTCTGGAAGGAAAAAGAACCAAACTAATAAATGAAGAATAAGTGACCAAGACAAAAACAGGCAAACAGTGGGGAAAAAACCGGAAAATTCAATCAAGAAAAGATAATTAGGCTGGGCGTGGAGGCTCACACCTGTAATCCGCTCTGGGAGGCCAGGAGAGTAGATTGCTTGAGCTCCGGAGTTAGAGACCAGCCTGAGCAAAAGTGGCCCGTCTCTACTGAAAATAGAGAAAATGAGCTGAGCGTTGTGGCGGGCACCTGTAGTTCCAGGCACTAGGAGGCTGCGGCAAGAGGATTGCTTAAGCCCAGGAGTTTGAGGTTACTGTGAGCTATTATGCTAGGGCCCTCTACCCAGAGCGACAGAGTGAGATGCTGTCCAAAAAAAAAAAAAAAGTAACCACGGGAATACAGAGAATGATAAATCCATCTCTCCATATATTCTCACGAGACTTTCAGAATCAAGTGATTCCTGGCCAAGAAATAAAAGCAAAATTGTTCCATTCTCCAGTGGATTTGGATAAAAACTAATAATAAAATCAGTTACAACTCCAAGAGGAGAACTTACAGAAGAACCAAGCTGGGTCTATAAGGAATTGCGCATGAAATGACACACATTTATACTGTGTGGGGGTCACTGTCAGATAACTATATCAAGCTGAAGATGTTACCACTACCTGAACAGGCACGTTTCATTGGGAAAATGGTTTTTCTCTTTGTTTATGGGCTCTGCACTAATAAGTTGGTTCAGTAATAAATATGTGAGACCTTTTGTTTGAAAAATAACAATAATAAGATACCTAGACTTGATTCTGTTTTCCTGTCTGATGTACCAGCCAAGATGTCATTCATGTAAAAGGCAACAAGCAGATATACAACCATGAAAAAGAACTCCAGAGAAACAATTCTAGCGGGCCCTTCTCGAAAAAAAATTATTTGACAACTAAATACAGTCAAATAAGAATTTACTGAAAATTGAAGACTCCGGAATGAAGAGCTATCTCTAAAAGATAGATAATTAAAAGCAGAGTAGAGTAAGCAGATGGGTAATATTGTAGAGTACTTAACTAATATAAGATAGTTCAGGTAGGCCTTGCTGTTAGGATGACATATTGAGCACAAACCTTCATAAAGAAAGGGAGGGTTCTATGTGGATGTCTAGGCAATGAGTTTTCAAGTCAGTTTATAAAGTGTTAACAAACATCAGAAAAAAACATTTGTCCTTACTGTCTGTATCTTGTAAGTGACTGATGTGATTATGGCACCTACTACCACCTGATGGCAGCATACTCTACAGGAAAACTATAGAGGGTTCCAAAAAAAAAAAAAAAATTATGTTCACATTTTAAAAAAGGAAGAAACTATTAAAAATCATAGTACTCAAGTCATGTTTGACTTCTGCCATTAGAAGTGATACAAGATACAATATACAAGACAAAAATGTTACATATCAAGTGTTACAATTTTAATACAGGTTTTTCCTTTCTTAAAATGTCAATGCAATTTTTAGCACCGGAACATGCCTGTGGTGCTGAAACTGTGAGGTGAAGGTGTAAAGAGAAGCCAAATTTTAAACTTGTCAGACATTTTTCAGGACTTTCTGATTTCAGAAGAAGAAAAAAACAAGGAATATCTATTGTTTATAGGTTTTATGATTTCCAAAGTCTTTTCCTGTATTGTAAATGGTGAAAAGATCAGATTTACTTTGCCTCTCCATTTTGAAACACATTTGCCAGATGTGGTCATTCTTACTTAAAGGAAACGGGAGACTCTGTGACATAGGCAATCTGGAAAATCATGTAGCCCTCTGGAGACAGGCTGATTCTCCCATACATAAAAGAACCTTTTGTCCTAGTCGTGGTTTTGGAGGATCTTCCAGTGTCTTCACATCTAATTCCAGAGAAATAGTATCTTAATTGTTCAATTAAACAAATGTTTATGTGCAAGCCAGACTCTGCGTGGAGTAGCAGGCAGGTCTTTGCCTGGTTTGTTCCTGTTTGTATAAGACTTTAGGTCAGAGCTTGGGTGCACACTTCACCTTAAGGACTTCCTATGACTTCAGTTCTGGTGAGGCATCCCTCCTCTGTGTTCCCCTGGCTCCACATCCTCACACTTAAGGCCCTCCACCCACTCACTTTTCAACCAGCAATCTAATGACTTGTTTACTTGTCTCCACCTCTTGCCTGAAACTCTTTTAGAACAGGGAATATGTCTATCTTGTTCATAATTGTATCCCACTCCTGGGCACAGTGCCTGGCACACATAGGTACCCAATATGTGTGTGTGTGTGTGTTTTCAAATGAATTAAGTTCCAGGATTATTGGTTAGGACCCCTTATTTTTATTTCAATGAGTTCCTTTTTCATTCTTAAAGGAAAAAAATGCTTATTCCACAGTAACTCAATTTTTTACATTTAAATTTTCACAGTATATTCATAAGAACAAGGATATTCTGTTCATGACAATAGTATAATTATCAAAATCAAGGCAATTACAATGTACCTCATTTGCAGACTTTATTCAAATTTTTCCATTTTTCCCAGTGACGTCCTTTTTAATAAAAGGAAAAATGTTTTTCTTTGTCCAAGATTCAATCCTAGATCACAAATTGCAATTAGTTGCCATATCACTTTAGTCTCCTTTACTGAAAATATGTGTGTTACTTTGAAGAATGTCCCTCAATTAGGATTTATCTAATGTTCTGTGATGACTACATGCATCTATTTTTGGCAGAAATACCACAGAAATGATGATGTATCCTTTTCAGTGAATCATATCATGGTGTTTGTTTATCCCATTACTAGTGATACAAATTATAATTTGAATAAAGTGATGTTACCAAATTTCTCCACTATTATTAGTATCTTATGGAGAGATACTTTGAGGCTGTGTAAAGACCATGTCTCATACTTTTACCAATTAGTTTAATTTGTGATTCTTGCCTGAAATAATTATAACTCATAAGGTTGTCCAGTGATGGTCATTTCATCCATCATTTTGACATTTGTAAGTTACGATTTTACTTTAGCAGTAAAACAGTTTTTTCTTTTTTTAAACAGTGGTTTCTAATAAAAGACTTTTAAAATAACTCAGTATTTTTACTTTATGCATATATCTATTTCATACCCTCTGTGGACCTGATGAATTACTGATACATTATTTCCTCATGTAGAAACCTTTGTAGACTTTCTGTAATCAGCTGGTTACTTAAGTGAATGCTTAGCAGTCTCCCCTGGGAGAGTCATCTCAGGTTCCAGAGGACTGTGGGAGCTCTGGAAAGAACGTTGAAACCACAGAAAACTGTGCCTAAATTAATTCAGCCTCTTATTTCCCAAGCAACCTTAACTGTAAATTATTGAACCTCTCAGAGTCTCACTAGTATTCCTGTCTGCTGAGGGTTGGAACATGTCTTCATTTCACTTTGAAATCCTAGTTGAATGCATGCACGAGTGAAGCTGTTGACCTCTACTATATCTCCTGGATACTACTGTTAATCCATTTTCTCTTTTTATTTATTTGCAGTTTTTGATTTACACCCATCTTGATATGCCTTAAGAGTTCCTATTTTTGTATATATATTTTTCTTTTTTAAAAAATTGGCTTGCTTTCTCATCCTGGGCAGTTCCACATAGATATTTATAACTGTTTTTTAGATTTTTTTCTGGCTACTTCCTGTTTTGCATTTCTATTTTTCTTTATTAAACTCAAACTTCAATTTAATTACTTTGCCAAAAATTAACACTGCTCTAAGAGCCATAGGAAGATGAGGAGAAATATCATTCCTGTTTGCAGGAATATTTCCCTAATCAACACAGCAAAACAGTTAACTATTCTGTTGTTACATGAAAGCTGAATCAAAATGTTCTCTTTCCCCCAATTTCTATTCATTGTTTTGATTCAAAGAGAGTATCTAAAGCAGCAATTCTCAACCTGTGGGTTGCGACCCTTTTGGGGGTCGAATGACTCTTTCACAGGGGTCACCTAAGATAATTGGAAAACATATTTCCGATGGTCTTAGGAATTGAGACACAGCTCCTCTATCGGTCTCTAGGCGGGTCCACCTACATGCGGATATGCCCACATACAAGTACCTGGCGTGATAACATCATCCCACCAACCCATCACATACACCCATACAAATACGGGCATATGTGACAGAGTTGGCGCCATAATGTTCTTATGCAGACCAGTCACACGTGTAGAGAGCAGATATTGTGTAGAAAGCAGCTACTCTGTTGAAAGAAACTACTATGTTGAAAGCAGCAGTATTGGAGGTAAAATGATACTTTACGAATTATAATTACTGGGTAAATGTAAAATCATGTACTGTAAAATCATCAACTAATGCAAAAAAAAAAAAATCTGTACCATGGGAACTTAATCTGGATGCTGATCGGTTTTTTTATATTCAATTGCGGTTGATGTGAATACTGCCCCCTTGTGATAGTAACAGGCCTGTAAAAAAAAACCAGAATGTTAAATCATAGGAAACTTTAATGAACTGTATTGACTGAACTATGCCATGTATCATCTTTTGTATTATTAAAACTATTTTTATGTATTATTTTCATTAGAGCACCATAAACAAAAGTAGCAGCTGTTGAAGCTTCATATTTGGTGGCACTCAGAATCACCAAAGCTATGAAACCTCACACCATTGCTGAGGATTTACTGTTGCCAGCGGCCAAAGACACTGTTCAAATTATGATCGGAGATGAATTTGTTATGAAATTTAGTGCAATTTTCTCATCTAATGACACTGTCCACAGAAGAATAGATGACATGTCTGCTGATAATCTTGATCAGGTGATCCAGGAAATTAAATCTGCTCCACTTCCAATATTTAGTATCCAGTTTGATGAATCTACAGATGTTGCAAACTGTTCACAGTTACTGGTTTATGTGAGGTATATTAACGATGGCGACTTTATTTATCTATTTATTTATTTATTTAGAGACGGAGCCTCAAGCTATCCCCCTGGGTAGAGTGCCATGGCATCACAGCTCATAGCAACCTCCAACTCCTGGGCTCAAGCGAGTCTCCTGCCTCCGCCTCCCAAGTAGCTGGGACCACAGGCGCCCGCACAACGCCCGGCCATTTTTTGGTTGCAGCCATCATCGTTGTTTGGTGGGCCCAGGCTGGGGATTCGAACCCACCACCTTAGGTGTACATGGCTGGCGCCTTAGCCGATTGAGCCACAGGCGCCAAGCCAATGATGGCAACGTTAAAGATGAGTTTCTTTTTTACAAACCTCTTGAAATGACAACTCCTGCATGTGGTGTATTTGACACACTTGGTTCATTTCTGAAAGAGCATAAGCTCTCTTGGGAAAAGGTTTGTGGTGTTTGCACAGATGGTTCTCCAGCTATGCTAGGATGTTGATCTGGATTTCAACGTTTGGTACTGAATGAGTCACCAAAAGTCATTAGAACTCACTGTATGATTCATTGGCAAATATTAACAATGAAGATACTGCCACAAGAGTTATAAGAAGTCATGAAAAGCATCATAAGTTCTGTCAATTTTGTAAAGGTGAGCACTTTAAACAGTCAACCGTTTTTGCAACTGTTCAACGAGTTGGATGTGCCAAACAATGCTCTGCTATTTCACACTGAAGTGAGATGGTTGTTGAGAGGATTTTAAAACATGTTTTTGAGCTTTGTGATGAACTCAAAACATTTTTAAATTAGAAAGCAAGACCGCAGTTCGAAGCACTTTTCAGCAATAAAAGTGAACTGCAGAAAATAGCTTACTTGGTTGACATCTTTGTCATCTTGAATGAGTTAAATTTATCACTGCAAGGACCAAATGCAACATGCCTCAATTTGTCTGAAAGGATCTGACCATTCCAAATGAAACTTTAGCTTTGGCAAAAAAATTGGATGAAAATAAAATTTACATGGTGCCTACCTTATCTCTTTCTTTGAGGAACATGACATTAAACCAGACAAAAGGATTATTATGATGATTTCTGCGAAAGAACACTTGCACATACTTGCAGATGAAATTTCATTGTACTTTCCAAATATACCTGACACCCCATTTGCACTTGCCAGGAGCCCATTCACAGTCAAAGTTGAAGATGTTCCTGAGACAGAGGAGTTTATTGAACTTATTAACAGCGATGCAGAGAGAACTGATTTCTCTACAATAACAGTTACAAAATTCTGGATCAAGTGTTTGTAGTCATATCCTATTCTTCTCCGCTCTGATTTCTGTAGTGTTGCGCCTTCTTCTTCCATTTCCAACAACATGTCTTTGTGAAATAGGGTTTTCCAGCTTGTTGGTTATTGAGTCTAAATACAGAAGTAGACTTATTGTGAAAGATGATCTTTGTTGTGCTATAGCAAAGACTGCCCTGAGAATTTCTGATTTGCTGAGAAAGAAGCAATCTCATCCTTTGCACTGACGTTGGCCCTTTATGCATACTGTCGCAAAATGTAGCAATGTAGTTTACTGTTGTTATATTAAGACTGTTACCCATGCTACACCATGCTTCAAGACAAAATTTCATTTATTTTTAATTAGAAATAAATATTTCACAATATATAATTACATTTTTTGATTAATCACTATGCTTTAATTATGTTCAATTTGTAACAATGAAAATACATCCTGCATATCAGATATTTACTTATGATTCATAACAGTAGCAAAATTATAGTTATGAAGTAGCAACGAAAATAATTTTATGGTTGGGGGTCACCACAACATGAGGAACTGTATTAAAGGGTCACGGCATTAGGAAGGTTGAGAACCACGGATTTAAAGTTATTTAGCAGCAAGTTCGAACTAGAAACAAGATTCCTGATCTCCTAGCTTAGGGGTTGGCTATTCAATGCTTCTTTCCTGTAAAATGCCATGTCAGTCTAAAGCCTGGGTAGCAAAGATATTGGCTGTCTAGAAGTACATTCCCTATTTCTCCGCTCTGATTTCAGCCACAACTGTAGTGAAAGTTCTGTGCAAGCTCAGATTTATGTTACCTATATCCCACTGCAAGAGGAAACCTATAGACTCTGCTTTTCTACATCAGGTTAAGGAATCCCTCTCTATTCTGTGCACAAGTAAAATTTAGGAAGGCAGGGAGTTAACAGCCTTTAGGAAACCCTCAACTAATATAGGATGGGAATAGTGGACAATTGCTCTAGCTTCAAGATATATAATTTAGCAAGGCATTCTGTACCTTTCTCAGAGGTTCTTGAGGAATAAACAGTGGGCCTCAACAATAGACACTTACATTGACTTTTTCTTCTTTCTTTTCCTACTCTCCCTGAACAATCAATTCTTTTTTGCAAGAAGCACTTCCCAAGTAAACTACCTGCATATAAATTTTTGTCCTAGGCTCTGCCTAAATCACAACTTCATTCAACAAACATTTACTAAATGACTATGCTAGGCACTGAGATTAAAGACTTAGAATATAAAATTCCTTGGGTCTGCTCTAAAGTATATAATGAGGGGACAAACAAGGAGACAATTACCCAAAACATCTACAATTACAATATAATTTTTCAGATAATATATTAGTGACAAGAACAAAGTGATGCATGAACACACAGGGAAAGGGGTCACCTAATCCATACTTGAGGAAGGGATTTCCTTGAGGATATATTTCTTGAGCTAAGGGATGGAGTATGGATCAAATACAGCTATGACTCTTGATTATACAAATGTCAATATGTATGTCAGTTGAAACCTAAGAATACTGTGAGTAAGGGTTATAATCTGCTTCTTTGTAGTATACAGTACTTGATGTGATTTTAGGTGGTACATGAATAAACATTTAAACTTTTTGTTGTTATGTATGTTAACATGTACTAAGTAGAATAAAAATAAGAAGCACAATAAACTTGATTTCACAACATATTACGGTTTAGGATGAGGCCAAAATTTTTATTTGTTTATTTATTTATTTAGAGATAGGGTCTTACTCTGTCACCCAGGCCGGCGTGTAGTGACATGACCATAGTTCTCTGTAGCCTCAAACTCCAGGGCTCAAGTGATCCTCCTGCCTCAGTCTCATGAGTAGCTAGAACTGCAGGAGTGCACCACCACATCCAGATAATTTAAAAAAATTTTTTGTAGAAATGAAATCTCACTATGTGCCTAGGCTGGTCTTGAACTTCTCATCCTCCTGCCTTGGCCTCCCAAAGTAGAGGGCTAAAATTTTTTAATGATTTGAAATTGCCTTTAAAGAAAATACTGAATCAATAATAATTCCTGGGGACAGATTGGCAAAGATTGTGTAGGTGGTATGAACATTACTGAAATTTGGGAACTAGTGTTATAGGGGAAGTAATGTCTAAAATAAAAGTTCTGCCTTCCAAGAGCTCTATAGTTTGTTAAGGAGTATGCATCCATAAGCAAGGGTGATAAATGCTACAATAAATTTGGAGACCAAGTACTGGATAAGATAGGAAAACAGTGAGGATGGGGCAGTGCCTGTGGCTCAGTGAGTGGGGCGCTGGCTCCATATACTGAGGGTGAAGGGTTCAAACCCTGACCTGGCCAAACTGCAACAAAATATAGCCGGTCGGCGCCTGTAGTCCCAACTACTCGGGAGGCTGAGGCAAGAGAATCACCTAAGCCCAAGAGTGGGAGGTTGCTGTGAGCTGTGACGCCATAGCACACTAACGAGGGCGACAAAGTGAGACTATCTCTAAAAAAAAGAAAACAGTGGGGAGCAAAATGAAGGAAAGGCTATCAGCTACATACAAGACCAGGTGGGAGGTTATTGCTGTCATCCACGGGAGAGGGTATATCAGGCAGAATTAGAGAGCGGAAGGAATTAGAAATGGAAGACAAGTGTTAACGTAACAGGAGCATTGCAACCACGCTGTGGAAACCTTACTGGTTTCGAGCAGTACGAAGGTGAAACCTGTCAACCAAGTCAAAGGCAGGCTTTTTCTGAGCGTTTGGCGTGTATTGACTCCTCTGTCCTCTTTAACCCTTATTGTACACACAAAGAAACAAACAGACGGAGGCTAAGTAACTTGCCTGTGGTAATGCACCTGATAATACGAAGTACTAAAGATTATTAAACCCTGGCGTTCAGATTCTAGAGTACCTATTCTTAACACAACACCAGAAAAATAGGTCGGGCACACAACGCCAAAGCAGGTCACACTTTTGCGTTGGATGGTGAAACAGTTACTCCTATTGGTGGCAGAAGATCTGGCTCTAAGATCACATTTTCTCCACTTATTAAATGGAGATAATGGAGTTTGGCGCAAAACCACAGTGAAGTAATGAATGTGGAAGTGGACTTCAAACTATGTACGTGGCTCCACTTAACTAGTTTTTCAGAATGTGAATACGCTAACCATAAACTGAAATTTATCGCTCTGTACAGTTTACAGAGCCAGAGCGAGACTCCGCCCCTGAGGCCCCGCCCACTGCGAGCGGCAGGTGGGGCCGGCAGATTTTTCTTTGCGCATGCGGAAATCGCTGCCTGCGCCCACCTCTAACCCAGGCTGAGAGTAGCTGCTGTTTCTGAGAGGACGATTCGTAAGACGGCCTCTGGCGCTGTTCCCCTTTGCTCTCCCTTCCGCGGGTCTTTTTTGTTCTTGAGTGGCGTCTAGAGAGTGGACAATCATAGTCTACCTGGCTGAATCTTTGTAGAGGTGCCTGCGTTGGCCCAATAGTTGGCTGTCGAAAGTGCCGGACCCCGCGCCGGCGCCGGCAGCCGCCGGGTGGGAAGGCTCAAGATGGCGTGCCTGTTGGAGACCCCAATCCGCATGAGCGTCCTCTCGGTGAGTGACCCGCGGCGGCCGCCCTTCCGCCCGCCTGGGAGCCGCAGCCGGTCCACAGCATTCCCCCCCAGCTCCATGTTCTTCCTGGGCACCACCTCCTGTGGTGGTCTCCCGCTCAGTTTTGGGCCAGGTAGTGAAGGAGGGTGGACGTGTGATATAGACGGGACCCCAGCCGAGCCAGAGCTGTCTCCAACTCCGGGAGCTCCTACCGGTGCTGGTTCCCAGGATAGCGTTTGGCAGGTGGGATGGTTGTCGTGCCGGCTGCTAGCCTGGCAGCACGGCTTGGGTTTTCCCGAGCATTTCTCTGAGTCTCCGTATTACCGGTGCCACTTCTTCGGGGCCGAGCGTGCCCCTGGCCTGGGAACTAGTGCTCATTCAGCTCCCCGGAGCTTTGGCAAGAAGAGGTGCAGGCTCCTTGGCCCCCTTCATCAGGGCTGCCAGGTCTGTGCGGCTTCTGTCGCGTTCCAGTAGCCGGACACAGGCGGGAGCTTCTTGGCTACCGGGATTTCATATCAGCTGAAACTCTTACTAGTGTATGTGATTATTTAAGCCCCTTTCATTCGCTCTGATCAAGAGGTCGCAGCTCTGAGTCTAAAGGAACTATATATTCTCTGTGCTTGATGTTTTTTCTTTAAGGGGTGTCCAACATTGAAGGGGGCGAAAGGGTGACATTTCTCCGTTGTTGAAAGAAGGGAACGTATTGATGTGCCAGGTAGTAATATCTGTTTTGTTTTTTTTTAACAAGTTAAAAAAAGCCGATTGGGAGTTAACTTCAAAGGATTTTACAAAAAATTCGAGCTGTCCGACTCAGAGAATGAACAGTTTACTAATGGTTTATTTGCTGTTTTGGGAAACTGGCAGGCAAAAATTGACCATCTTTTTTACTTGTGGAAGGTGAGAAGGTAGTTGGATTTTCGATGACTTGTAACTCCATCCCGTTTGTTTTCTCTTACCTGATTTCTACCACAAACACATTCACCTATCTAAAAGCACTTAGAACATTTGCCTGTGATTCACCATTAGAATTATGTGGCCGACTGCAACCTTGAAAAGGCTTAAGTTGACACCTCAATAATAATTTAATTTTGGGAAGCTGTCAACACGTCTCCTGATTCATGTTAACAGACCTTTTTCCTCTTAGATTGCAACCGGGGAAATACCGTTTATCTAACTATTGAATCAGATTAGCCCATTACTCCACCCCTGACTGTAATACCCAGGAATGTTTTGTGGGAGGGCTGGCCCATGACTTTAAATAAAATGTAGATACTTGAGACACCTTGCTAAGGAGGACATTTTCCAGCTCCATCCATGTAAACATGAAGGAGGCAAAGTCCCCATCTTTGTGGCTGTGTTGTATTCCATGGTGTACATATACCACAATTTATTGATCCATTCATGGGTCGATGGGCACTTGGGCTTCTTCCATGACCTAGTGATTGTGAATTGGGCTACAATGAACATTCTGGTACAGATATCTGTATTATAGCGTGATTTATGGTCTTCTCAATATATACCTAACAGAGGAATTACAGGATCAAATGGTAGATCTATATTTAGATCTCTGAGTGTTCTCCATATGGTTTTCCAAAAGGGGTGTATTAGTTTGCATTCCCACCAGCAGTGCGGTAGTGTTCCCTTTTCTCCACAACCCCGCCAGCATCTGTGATTTTGGGATTTTGTGATATGGGCTAATATAACTGGCGTTAGATGATATCTCAGAGTGGTTTTGATTTGCATTTCTCTGATGATTAAGGATGGTGAGCATTTTTTCATATGTCTGTAGGCCATGCATCTGTCTTCTTCAGAGAAGTTTCTCTTTAAGTCTCTTGCCCACCTTGCAATGGGATCACTTGTTCTCTTCTTGGTACTATGCTTGAGTTCTCTGTGGATTCTGGTTATAAGGTCTTTGTCGGAAGCATAACCAGCAAATATCTTTTCCCATTCTGAGGGTTGTCTACTTACTTTTCTTACTGTGTTCTTGGCTGTGCAGAAGCTTTTTAATTTGAGGAGGTCCCAGTAGTATATTTTTGATGTTGCATCAATTGCCTGGAGGGTCCTCCTCATAAAATTTTCGCCCAGGCACAGGCTGGCTGACTGGATACAAAAACTCAAGCCAGACATCTGTTGCGTGCAAGAAACGCATCCATCCAATTTTGAAAAGATAAGCTCATCTTTGAAAAATTATATTGGCAAACTAGAAATAAATGATGGGAACTTCCTTAACCTGTTAAATGATATCTACCAAAAAAACTACAGCAAATTTACTTAGTAGTGAAACTTTAAAAATATTCATTTTAAAATCAGGATAAACTTAAGAATGTACACTATTAACATTTCTTTTCAACATTCCCTATACATTATACACATGTATTATGTTAAAAGTGGGGTGAGAAAAGTCTTGACAGTGTAGTAATATAAGAAAAAGATAAAAATATGGATTGAGGGAGAAAATAAAAGCTCATATAAATTATCGAAACTAATAAAGTAAAGTTTAGCAGGCTTTCTAGTTACAAATTTGTTATACAAAAAGTATTATATTTGTATACATTAGCAACAAACTGTTACAAAACATAATTTTCTAAAAATATACTATTAGCAATAAGATACAATAATAATAAAAGTTTTACAAAGACATGAATTATAGATTAAATTATGAAAATTCACTAAAATAACACAAAAAAGCCTAAATACATGGAAAGACATATCATAGTTAGGGAAGACTCAATATCACAAATATGGTAACTCTTCTCAAATCAGTTTACAGATAGAAAGTAATTCCAATCAAAATCCCCATAATTTTGTCTCTCTCTCTGTGTGTATGTGTGTGTAACTTGAAAAAGCTAATTCCAAAATTTATAAGGAAGAGCAATAGGTCAAGAGTAGCCAAGACACTCATAAAAAGGATAAGATGGAGGAACTTGTTCTACTAGGATAAATGTACAAGAACATCCACTCCTCTCTCATAACCAAAAATTAGAAATTACTTAAATGGTCATTAATTGTAAAATGTATAAATAAACTATGGGATATTCACAAGGAAAATAAACAAGATACAAGTACATGTAACAATAATATGGATTGCTCAAATATACATAATGTTGGATGAATAGAGAATATACAGAGGTACTTACTCACTTTACATAAGTTAATGAATCTGATAAGACACAATTATTGTGTCTTCCAGAGAGAATGATCCAAGAGAAAGGTGATTCAGACCTTTCTGGGAGCAATAGCCTGGCCTCCCCAGGACGAGGTGAGATAGACACTGCCCAGGGAAAGACCTGGAAACCACTATTAAGGTTTTTGCAGCTGTGATCTGATGAAATTCAGTTAATCATTAACAAGAGACTGTCTTGTGCACACAGAGCCCCATTCTTGGCTGTGGTGAATGGGAGAGTGGAAGTAGCATGGAGTACCATTTACTGAGCATCTGCTATGTGCAAGGCTCAAGACTTGATCCTGGGGATATAGTGGTTAACAAGACCACAAGACTACACATTACTTTCTTGTTTAAATAATGAAAAGTAAAATTTACTGAGTGCTTACTATGTGCTGGACACTCTTGGATGCTCCTCACATGCTTAAGCTCATCCAATCCTCACACTACAATTATTAATGCCATTTTATAGGTGAGGAAACAGAATCCCAGTGAGGTTAAGTGACTTGTCTAAAGTCACAGAGGCAGTCTATGGCAGACTTAAATCTAGACAGTGTGAATCCAGAACCTATGAATCAGTAAATCACCCCAACAACACAGGGTGGTATATATTAATCCTGTTTTATAGTTGAGGAAAGTAAGATCAGGAACTATAGTGAGAAGTGAGCAAATATTTACTTTGTGCCTTCTATGTGACAGTACTATATTAGGTGATTTATGTATATTATCTCTCAACTTGAAAGACATAGTTCCCAGGAAGATAAGGGTTACAACGTTAGAGGACCCGTGTATGCAGAGAGTGGCTTGCCTGCTTGTCAGGCAAACCCACAGCTCCTTGGAAAGGACTGAGAGTGGTTGACTTTCGGTCTCCAGACTCCTAGATCTACAGATGAGTGACTGAAAGTGCTGGTGGAGAGGAAGAAGAGGAGGATTTTTTTCCCTCTTCCATCATCTACTAAACACTGTATTTAACATCCCACATCTTCCTGGATCCTCTAAGCAACTACTGTTCCTCCCACTAGCTCTGAGCTTGGGCCTCTTCTAACATTAGCAAGGTGGAAACTTGCTCATCTGGTCTTTGGGGTGCCTGGGTCCCACAGCCCACAGCCACCTTAACTTCTCCCATCTTGTAGCCCCTCAGGCTACAATCCTTGAGCTGGAAGCACTTTGACCCACAACTATCCCCCATTATCTACATAAAATGGTAGACTTCAGTTTAAAAATATATATTTGCATGCTTTGTTTGCTTCTCTATTGTGCTTGCTCTTTCTTAAATTTCCAAACTGAATACCATATGAGCAGGCTGTCTCTGAGAGACCAAGTATTGTCTTCTACCTCAAATCCTCTAAGGGCCCATCTGTGCCAAGAAGGCAACACTAGAGACAGGACACCCAGTCAACTTCTTTCTCAATTCATGCGGGTACAGAAGAGGCTTGAGAACGGGCAGGAGCAATACTGACCAGTAATGTGGTACCACTGTGTACTCAGTACCTATCTCCTGAGAAATGATGCCAGAGACCATCCCCTTATTTCATCCAGGCACTATCAGTTAAGCAAGATCAGTTCCCAGTCACATTACATAAGTCACCCAAATAAAACATTCCAGGATAGCACTGAACCAAACAAGAAACATTAAATTCCAAATAAGAAGCATTCCAAATAAGCTCTGGATAAGAAAGGAAAAGTTCATAGTCAAAGTTCATTATCCTTTTGATGAAGATGGTCTTTATTAATTCTCTTTTGCCTGTCTTAAATTCTCTCTCTTTCCATATGTGTTTCTCATTCTTTTCTCACCTTTTCTGATAATAGCCTCTTATCCTACAGCTACTTCATTTAGCTATTCATCTATTCCACCTTTTAGGTTGGAGTGGGAGTGGATGGCAGTCAGGGAATGGTGCATCATTTGCTCTTCTACACCCATTCTACCTCCACCACCATGAAGCCCATGAAAATAAACCCCACTTACAGCCCCTTCTCCGTTGCAGCCCACTGCTGCCGCTGCTGTGTGGAATCCAGATCTTCTGCAACCTAGTTTGGGTGAGCTCCCCCATCTCTTGAGACATCTTAGAAGTCACAGCTAATGACACTATTGCCCACAAGGTACCACACCTCAGTTCCTATCTTACTAGCTGCCCCTTCCCTTGATGTTATGGTAACAGCAGGTGGACTGGGTCAGGGAAGAGCAGTGGGCTTCTGTACTCTCTCACTGCCTGTCTCCAGCTCTCTCTCCTCTTTCCTCTAGTCCTAGCCTGCCTCTGCTCCTGTATGTACCAGTGAGGGCTTGGGTGCAGTGAGCAATAGGTTGGGCAGAGGTCAGCAGAGGCCTCTGAACTCCAAGGGTTGTGTACATAAAAGATAAGCTGGAACACAGCAAGGAAGGCAGCCAACAAAACAGCCCAGGTCTGGCCAGCCACTTCCCTCCAATTAAGGCAGGACTAGTAGAGTATGCAAATAAAAGACAAAAGATCATGTGTTTATATCCTGTGTGGGACGGGGAAGCAAAGGTAATGGTGGTGGTAGGTCTCAGCAGCTTTCCAAGCTTTGAAAAAAACAAAGAAAAAAAATCCAGGTAGAATGTCAAGCTCCAACACAGAAACAGCCACATCAGAAATGCAAGGTTCTTGAGGATAAAAACACAAAGTCCCTAATGAAAATACTGATGTTTTGAGCTAGCAATTAAAGGCACAAACTTGAAATGGAAAGTGCACTATTTCACTTCTCTCCTCACCCAAAATGTCAGTGCAACCCGTGTTTTCCTCTGGATTCTGCTGCCTTTCCTGCCACAGGGCATTTTCTTCCTAAAATGTGCTCCCTGCAGCACTCTTAGAGAGATTGGCACTATATGATAACCTACATACTCTCTCTAGCCAAAAGTAAACAAATCCAAGTAAATTTGACACCTCAGGAAGAGGAGTGAGTGCAGCCATTGCTGGAAGGAGAAATGGTAAGCACTTCCCATGTGGTTGCTAGTTGCCAGCAGGTTCCTTAGGGAGAAGGACATCATGATCTGATCTAAAACCTGGCTAAGGTTCTTCATGCCAAGCAACTGGGATAGAGGCTCAGGAGGGTGAAGAATGCACTTGGGAGAGTGTGGGGAGCATGGAGCAATGCCCTTAAAATAGGACAAGTTCATAGGACAGAGCCAACCAGCCCATATGATTCATTCCCTTACCCCTTGCCCTTCTTCCCATTGTTTTGAGGCATTTATGTGTAGAAATCAAGTAGCTGCACAGCTTATTTGAAAGATGTCCAAGTGTGCTCTTACTTCATTCTTTCACAACCTTCCCACCCCCTAATTAACTTCCAGTGATTGGCTACAAGGAAGCTCATCTTTCTTCCATTCAACTGTGCTACAGGAGGGCAATCTCTTGGGGAAAGAAATCTCCAGTCTTCACCTTGGAGTAAAGTGCTCTCAGCTCCACTTTGCCTTGAATGAAGTTCCCTAAAATACATTTGCACAGCCTTAGTCTACGTAAGGATCAGATTCCCTCCAGTTGCTCTATATAAATCATACCAGAATTTCAATGAATTCCAGAGCCCACCTATCTAAATAAATCTGCTGAGACAGAGAATCATAGTGGTTAAGAATAAGGGGCTCTGGGGCCATACTACCTGACTAAAATCCTATCTCTTCCCCTTGCTAGCTATGAGACATTGGAAAGAAAACTGAACTTTTCAGTGCTTCAATTTTCTCATCTGGAACATGGAGTGATAGAAATTCCTACCAGCTTAAGGGATGCTGAAGATTTAATTTGGTATTACATGTAAAGCACCCTGCAAAATGATAAAAAATATATTACCTAACACTGTTATTCCCTTTGTGAAGTAAATTATCAATCACCTCTTTGACTAATCTTCAACCTCTACTGTAATGCTAAGCATACAGAAAAACTCAATAAAAGAAATCTGCAATATTATGTCAAAGAGTTAACACTTATAATACACAGAGCTCCTATAAACCAACTGAAAGATGAACTCATTTTTGATCTTCCAGTTTTGTGTAAAGACTTATGAGATTATTTCATCTCATTGTCTCAAGTAAAAAGACTGAGGTCTAGTAATACCTTCCTGAGGTCACATAGAAAATCACTGGCCAAGTCTAGAGTAGAACATGGGAACCTAATTTTCCCAGTTCAGATATTTTCTTTGGTAAATTGATCAAGGAAGCTTGATTTAAGAATATGGTCTTCCAGGTTAGCTCAGAACTCCTAGAATCTCAGAACTAAGCTTTGGAAGAGATACAACTCTATTAACATCTCCTAATTGGTATAATTCTGTTAATGCTAATTATCTTAATCATAAACCTTTTCATGTGTGTTTTTTTATCACCCCCAAAGCAACAATGTTTCTCTTATCCTATTTGCTCATTACAAATATGCTCGCTAGTCTCATAAGTAAACAGGTGTGGAAGGGAAGGGGGAGTGGCTTGTTCAAGGTATTCTAGCTGATCACATGAATGCCTCTTCTATGTTTACAGTTTTGTCCTCATGATCCCACTAAGAGGCAGAAAGATAATTTTAGCAGTGGGAAATCTGAGGAGACTATCAGACTTTTGACAAGGTCTAAAAAGATAAATCTGATGTCCAGGCTTGAAAACTTAAAACTATCTGGAACTAGCTATAAGATAACTCACCACTATTAGCAATTCTGATGCCAGAAGCAGGAGAACAACACAAGTTTTATGGAAAGGCCTCAGCCTGGCATTCAAGGCTATTCTCAATCAATCCCTATCCTATTTGTCCAGCCATGTCTTTTGACCTCCATGCATAAACTTCACCACCTGTTTCACTGGGCCCCAAAATAGATCATGTATTTTCCTTTACATGGGCCTTTGCTTAGCCTGGAATACCTTCTCTTCTCTTTCATTCCCAAATCTGGCTCACTCTTCAAGGTGTGGTTAAATATTCACTTCCTCTATAAAGTGGTTCCTCTATCCTTGGGACAGGTTTTGTCTTTGGTTATTGTATTGCCTACATGCTCTTGCCTACAAAATATTCACCAATGTTTTCCTGTTCTGCTTCCCCACTAGACCGTGAGCTCCTTAGCAGAATGGATCTCAGTGATATGTGATGTGTGTTTCTAGTGCCCAGTGTAGGCTCTATCTCAGAGGATAGTGGAGACATCAAAGGATGTTTGTACAGTCCATACCTCTTTGCCATACAGGTAGATGAAATGAACATGTGGACAAGTAATCCCTGTTCAACAAGGTAAATGACATAACAGAGAGCTATGCAGGGAATTGGATGGGAGAACTAACTTTGTATGAAGTAGAAGGTGACATATAGAAAGATTTCCCAACCTTGACTTGGGCATAACAGTATAAGCAAAGGAATTAAGTCCTCTCTGAAAAAGCAAATGAACTACTGAAAGACAAAAGGTTCACTTACTATCAGATTCTTACTCAAGACTAAGACCTGAACTGCAAATTCAAAAATGGGGCTATCTCTAGGAAAAATATATAGTGTTTTTCAAGGCTCAAAAATCCTGAACTTTCCTACCCTGAAATTATTTAAAGCAGCATCAAGACAGTGCTGATAGGTAATAAAACAAATGAGGTCTCCCTATTGGTAATTCTCAGAATCTGTGGGTGTGAATGCATTTGTGGAGGGATAGGGTGGGAAGGTAGATTGGTCAAAGGCTTATAAGCCAGGTACATGTATATGAGCATCAGGCTTTCTGTAGTAGCAGCCTAGGATCCACTTCCTCCTCAGCCACTGCCCATGGTGCACCATTCCCCCACTACTTTCAGCTTCCTGTCTGGGCCCCAAAGCTCACGTAATCCTTGTCCTAGGAGAAGCTCTCCACAAACTAAAGTCATTCGTGGAACAGAGTAACCAGAGGGGTGTGGGTGGCATTGCCTGTGGAGGCTATAGAAAAATCAGTATCACTAATCTCAGAGCAGGGAAGTCCTGAAATGTCTCTGAAGAGTTTTGGTTCCTGTCCTCCCATCTCTCTTGATCTTCAGACATTTCTCTGAGGGATGTAAGCTAAGAACTCTGATTTTAATGAAGAAACAACCGATGCCTATAGAGGCTAGAGAACTTGTTCAAAGTGCCACAACAACTCAACCTTACTTTATATGCCAATGACAAGGTAAGGGATATAATCTCAGTCACTTGGCTCATTCCAAACTGGACTAGACTAAGTTGGATAGACTTCCAAAGGTGCTACAGCTTCCTAGGACCAATGTCCCACAAAGGCAGATCAGAACTCATTTTAAAAACACAGATAGATAAATTAGGTAATCATCTTTCCCCAACTGTTCCATACCTTTTAGTGCACATTTAAACTGATCATCTAGGCAACAAAAACTTTCCAGAGAGCCTAAAGAATGGATTTGGACTTGTGTAACTCCTGTCTACTTTTCTCACCTACCTTTTCTCCTGGAGGTTTTTTCTTCCATTATTAATTATCCAACATTCAGTTCTCTTGCATTTACAAGCCCCAAAGCAGGTCCAGTGGGTGGCATCAAAGAGGGAGCCTGGAGGAATTCGTTGGTTCCCTGAAAAAGCTGAGGAAGTATCCTTGTTAAGGGAGTGGGGTGAGCTCTGTTGAAATATCAGCTGTTGTAGTTGCCAAAGAAGTTCCTGAGCCACCGGAGCCTTTTCTCTTCAGTTGGACCATGTGTTCACCTTGCCCCAAAGGTCAGAACTAATATTAACAAGCCATGGCAGAATGGGGAAATTAAAACCAGCCACTGAGACAGTCAAGGTCTGAATTTCCTTGGGGCTAAGTTTAAATCAGTCTTCAGTATAAATAGGCACAATCTCTTACTGGAAAGCAATTTGTTAATATGAAGCAAGAGCAATAAAAATTTCATTTCCTTTGTCCTAGTTACCCTACTCTTAGGACTCAGTGCTAAGTCAATAACCCTCAAAGCATGAAAAAGTTCAAGACACACAAATTTTTAGGTTAATTACAGAACTATTTTCTGACAGCAGTTTGCTGTGTCTTTTCTGTAGCCACTGAAGATGATGGCTGTAAGGCTGTGCAATTATGGAAAAAAAGAATTATGTGACAAGTCTGGGTGAGGACCCTAAGGATGCAAAATCCTGCTTTTATGTGGACATTGGGCATGCCCATTACTTCCATTTTTGTGCTGTCAAAAATAATCCATAAGCCTGTTGATGCTCTTGCTATTTCCCTTTGTTTATTTATTCAATATTTATTGCCTCCTAATATATGTTGTGTCCAGTATTAGGGGATAGGGCTAACAAGATGAATCAGTTATGGTCATTGCTCTCAAGCTGCTACCAGTCTAGAGGCAACAGAAGTAGAAATCAATGGTAGTTATGCATTGTGCTATAACAGAATGGCCCATAGGGTGCTGTGGGGGACAGGAGGAAAAGGCCTAACTGGGGAAGGGAGTAGTCAGGTAAAATGTACTCAGGAAAGTAATTCTTGAGCTAATTAAGATACAGCTGGGATGCTGGTTCTAACACTTCTGTGAGGCTGAAGTAAATTCACTGAAACACTCTTAGCTACCATGTTGTTGTCCTGAGAATGAAGTAAGCTAATGTATACAAAACATCCACGGATGAAGAGTGCATGTGGTAATACTTAAGGAACGAGTGATATCTTGATGTGCTTGCAATACTAGTAATAATGATTTTATAAGTTTGAAACCAATATTCAATTATTAATGGATACATTAGAGACAGTATTGCTCAGGAGCTTAAATTTTCTGAGCTTCAATATTACTTATCTGAGAAATGGAGCCAAGAGCAAGTATATGTCCAGCCATATTCTTCCCAATGCTATGAGCCATTAGACAAATAATGGCTCCAGGGAGAGTTCCAGACAGTCTCTTCTTGCTCCCTGCCCCAATAAAGCCAAAGGCCCTCCTCCTAGGCCTTATCCAGTAGTGTGGTTCAAGCATTCCCTCCTCCAACCAAGAACCTCCCTCGCCCCACCCAATGACAGCGCATAGCGTCAGTACTCCTGGGGCTCAGCCATCCCGTGCACTTGGGAGTGCCGTCCGTAGCCTGGGGGCGGGGCTTTGGCCGCTCTGCTGTTTGCTCATAATTCCGCAATTTAAAAAGTGACATAATCTCACTTGTAAGTAGCTGAAAGCACCAAGGGGGCTTTTAAAGAAAGTAAAAATGCGGTCTCAGCTGTCCTAACCAGCATATGGACAAAAGAGCCGGAGCCCAACTGGAGACTTTTCTCTTGCCATTCCTTCCTTCTGGACATCCACTCAATTCAGCGTCGGCCCCGTTCCCCCTCTCGCCAATGAGAGCTGAGAAGCTCCAAGCTCCACCCTGCGTGGCTTTCGTAGGTCGCACAGGAACGCCTGCGCAAACGCTCCTGGGAGGTGGGGCCTGGCCGACTTCTGAGTCGCGAGCTGTTTTGCTGGTTTGGCGCGGTTTGGTAAGTGTTCTAGTTTGCTAAGATGTTGCGCGTGGTGAGTTAGAACATCAATGGGATTCGGACCCCCTGCAAGATGTGGTATACCAGAAACTCAGTAACTGTGTCACCATGGCCATGGGCGCATTTTGGAAGAGCTGGATGTTGATATTATCTGTCTCCAGGAAACCACAGTGACCAGTGAGCACTCAAGAATCTAGGATTCCTGTCAGACTTTCCCTTTCCTGCTAACTTATGCTCTCTGCCCCATCTCGTTTCACTTTCCCATTTTAATATTCTTAGAGTCCTGCCCTTTCCCTTCTCCTTAAGCCCCCATTCCAGACCAGCAAGATCCCCTAATTACTACTTCATCATCTGTTTTCAGCAGAACTTTAATTGCCTCCCTCTTGATACCTCCATATTCACTAAGATTACCACATTTTCTCTGGCCTCAACTCAGTCCCTCGAATTTTCTCTGCTCTCCAACCCTGGTACACTCTGTCTCTTGTACCCAAGTCAGACCTCCCAATTCTCTATCCCTGACCCCAGCTCAGCTCCCCAATTCCCACCCCATCTCTCCTCTTTAGCTCAGAGCCCTACCTCCTATCCCATCCCAAACATAGACATCCTCTAATTTCCTCTCCTTCCCACCCCTGTCAGACCCCCCTAATTCTTGATCCCCTAATTCTCTGTTTCACCTCTGCCCTTAGCTCAAATTTCCACGTCCCTCTCCTATATCACCTATTTCCCACCCTCAGTTCCTCCCATTACCCAGACCCCCAGGCTTAGCTCTGATTCTCTCTATCTCACACTACATAGTCTCTTCCCCCTTCCTAGACTTCTAATTCTGACTTTTCCTATCTTTCTAGCTCCAATAATCATAGATACTTCATTTTCCTCCCAGTTTGGTCTCTGATGTGTGCAAGGCATTATCTTATAATGTGATTCCAGGCATTTGTGTCCTAGTTTTACCTGTGGCTTAATCTTACATTTTTTTTCCACAGGGGATGTACAGACAGAGACTTTGGCTATTGTCGAGGGCCTTCTCTCCAGGCGTTTGGTTAGGACTGACTCTATCTTCTAGCTTCAAGGGCTAGCTGGGGCCCAAATGTCTGGTCTACCAGTGAAGAGTCAATCCCTGGGTTTAGAGCCAATTCTAGAAAGTCTACCAAGTGTCCCAACTCATTGTGCAACTCATGCATAGTGTTTGGACATTTCCTTCCTCTTTCTGGATCTCAGTTTCCCTATCAGTAAAATGAGATGGTCAGGCCAGCAAGTGATGTGCTTTCCTTATGCACCTGCCACTTGTAGGAGGGAGTCAGGTATAGTGCAGTTGTCTGTTTTATGTCTAATAAAGGGCTAAAAATGCTGCAGTTTGCTCTTTATTTTTAAACTTCAGTCAACTAGAGGCACACAACAAAGCAGAGAACAGGAGGGGTGGGGTCCAAGGCAGCTGGCTTCTCAGGCATAGGTGGTGACATATTGGGGACCCATGTTCCCAAAGTAGGAACGCTCCCATTCACTCATGAGCTCGAGATGCACAGGACGGTGACAGAAATTGCAGGCAGCCACAGACACATCCTGAAGGGGCAGCCCCACCTCATTCCAGGCTACCAGCAGCTTCCCTGAAGGTGTTAGGGAAAGGAGAGAAAAAGAATTAGTTAAGACTACATCTTCCAAATCCCCATGTCACAGTATATATGGACTAAGATATTAGTACCCTCAACACTTCAAGGTGCTGCTGGGCCAGAAATAACCTCCTCTCTGCTCCAGTGTGTGCCATAAGTGTTGCCATTTTTCTGTGGGTGCCAGGATGTATGATATATTGGAAAGCAGTCTTTTGACATAATTTGAAACTGTCCAACCCTGGACCACTCCCTAAGTATAGGCTGTATTGTGACTGGAGAAGTGAATTATCTGGAAACTTCTAGCAAGGTAAGGAAAGATGATACTGACAGTAACCACACTATTCCACTGATGCTATGACCAGGGGTTCTGGAGCAGGGTGAGAACCAAAGGAGAGAACCTGACTCAACTCTAGGAAGTACCTCAGGTATATGCCAGGGCGCTGTCCTTATTCTTTCCTATGCTTATGTCCTTTGTAATCTCATCTAGTGTAATGGCTTTAAGCACCATCTCTATGCTGACAGTTCTGAAATTTTAATATCCAGCCCACACGTCTCTACTGATTTCCAGACTTTTCTATCCATTGAGCTTTCAGCATTTTCACCTGTATGTCTAATAGGCATCTCTAGTTTATGAGTACAACTGAGATATTCATGTCTCTACCTTCCACCAATCCTGTTCTACTTTCTGTCTTTCCCATCTCAGTTGATAGCAATTCCAGTTGTTCAGTCCAAACATTTCATAGCCATCCTTTAATTTTCTCTTTCTCTCTTACCCTGTTTAATATATCAACAAATACCATTGGCTCCACCTTCAAAATCTGACCACTTATCATCACGTCCATTGTCATTATCACATCTTCCCAACATTGTCTTTCATCTGGAATGTTACAGTAGCCTCCTACTGGGTCTTCCTGCTTTCACTCTTGCTCCCTTTCAATGTATTCTCAACATGGAACTCAGAACAATTCAGTTAAAAGCCTGAATCAAATAAGTCAGTCCTCTATTCAGGACTGTGACCAAAAGCCAAAATCCTTCCAATGGCATATAACACTCTGGTTCTGCACTGCCTCTGTCTACTCAGTTTTTCTGTATTCCACCTGCTTACACCACTCCTCACTCATCTTACCATTTCTCAATAAGACAAGGAATGCTTCTGTGTCTTCCAGGCCTTAGGCTGCTCCTTCCACCTTGGATGCATTTCCCTTAGATATCTACCCAGCTAACTCCTTCATCTCCTTTAAATCTTTGCTCACCTCAATAGTCTCTACCCTTGCCACTGTAATACTGTAGTCTCCTCAGAACTAGCCCCTGGGAGCTGGGACTACTTTTAATATCCCTTATACTGCTTTATTTTTTTTTTCACATAGTGTTTAGAACTAACATGGTATTCAATTTATTTATTTTTAAAATATTTTTTGACTATCCCATTCCACTAGAATATAAGCCCCAGAAGAGCAGGAATTTTGTCACTGTTTTTTTTACTAATACATTCCCAGCATCTAGAATGGCATACTCACACAGTAGGTACTTGGTAAATATTTTTTGAAAGGGAAGTAGGAGTCAATATGGTGTAGTTGGAGAAATAAAATGTACATGGGAAAGAGGTAAGGGCACAGAGATGACCACGTAGTAGGCACTGAATCCCATGCCAAGGAGATTTGACTCTGTCTGTAAGGCAATCATTTCCAAATGTTGGACTATACATCCCTATAAGTACAAGCATTGTATCATGTGCCTCCAATCCTGTATATTTATTTACATACTCTATACGTGGTTTCATTGTCAATCTGTATGTTAATCATCAATATCAGTAATGCTTACTTTCCTATTCTTAAGATTAAAAATAAACATAACATTTTCATTTGTACTCTAGTCCCTCATACTGCATACTTCACCTTGGAGAATACTGCTGTAGTGTCTGAATAATAGGGAATGGATTTAAGTAAGAGAGCCATCTATTCAGGTTCTTAGAAAACTTTCAGGTGGTCAATATGCAGAAGGTATTGAAGAGGAACAAGAGAGGAGCAGAAAACTTAAGAAATCATGTTGACATGGACTTAAAAAGTGGTAGGGGGAAAAAGAGAACATATTTGAGAGACCATTTGCAACATTTCAGTGTGGGTTGGCTGTGTGATTATGAGACTGTTGGAGCCATGGTGGATACCTCTCATATCATTCCTGCAAAAGCCCACCCTACATGTTGGGCAACTGAAAGCTCTAATGTTGAAGCCAAGAGCAATAAAGAAAACTGAACTAAAGGCCTGGGAGTCTGGGTCATCAGCTTAGAGAGGCAGCAAACCTAGTGGTTATGACCATGGAAATAGAGATAGATCCCTAGTTCCAACCTAGTAGCTCTATAAGCTTAGGCCTGTGACTTTATATTTTTATGCCTCAATTTCCACATACTATAAAATGAAAATGAGACGAGCATCTCTACCTAATGATGTTGTTGTGAGGATTAGATAAGTTTGCACATGTTTAGAACAGTGCTTGGCTGGTATTATTTAATGTTTTTAAATGAATAAATGGTGCCTACTTTGTCTTCCTTATCTTCCTTAAACTCTCTTTCCTATCTCTAGGTCATGGCTCATGGAATTCTATAATTCTGGAATATCCTTACACCGTCTTCACACATACTTCAATATGCAAAAGAAAAATTTCCTCACCTACAAAGCCTTTCCAATTTCATCCTTCCCACTCTGTCTAACTATAATGAAGTCACTCCATCCATGTCCCAGAACAGTAGAGCTCATCATACTGTACCGTACACCTGTGTCTGGCTCCTCTGCTATGCCATAGAACTGCACCCAATGAAAATCCAGCAAGCTAGGCCAATTCACTATACTAGAATTTTCTCAGTAAAACTCAAACTATTCAGCTCTACAGGTCTCTCAATCTAGTCCCTGTATTGTGTTGTGTTTTCTTTGTAGACCATAGATTGACACTCCCCCCCAACTCCATTCCTACTACCCTAGATCCCAAGGACACCTGGTTATTATTCTTAATAAATCTCCAGTTCCTTCTCATCCTCTTGTCTTTCTTCATGCTCTCCCCTCTACTAGAAACATCTCTTTCATACCTTTCACCAAATACCACTCAGCTTGCAAAACTCAACTCAAGTGATGCTTCCACTAGGAAACCTATCCTAAATCCTCCAGACTTGGTCAGGGCCTTCCTCTGTTTTCCAATAACCACCCCATACACTGCCTTTGTTAAGCTTTCATCACCCCTTCATGTCACCGTGTCTACCATGGTGTCCTTGACCAAACTGAAGCCTTATAGTCCTTGGGTCTCTTTCTCATTCATTTCAGACCGTAACATGGGAGATGGCACATAATAGATGTTCCAGAAATAACTTTTTAACTGAATGGTCTCTGTCCTCTCAACTTTTCCTTTGGATCCTGGAGCTAAGTGGAGGGAGATTGCTCTACAGCCTCCATATTGAGAACATACCCACAAAATCTTCCATCATCTGAGGACTGTGGTGAGGGGAGGGTGCCAGGCGCAGGAGCTCCTCACCCCTCGGGACAGTTGGGTAGTTGATAGCCTGTACATAGATGCCATACTTGGAGAGCAGGAGATCACAGAGCTTGCTGTTGAGTGCTGCATCACCCACCTAGACTCAGGAGAAAGTCCTATCACTACTTGCCACCCTTGGGCTCACCATCACTAGCTCCATTATGCAGGTAGAGGGAACTGGATTAGGGAATATCATTGAATTTGGGGGAAGATTTTTTTCATAAGGAGCAGTGATTATTAATTTCTCATCCATAAAATTGGCATAAAAGAAGTGTCCTTCCCATGCCCTGAATTACCTGGCTCGCACAAATAGCAGAAATAAATGTCATTTAATAAATAAGTAGCAGTTTAATTTTAATAATAGTAAAGCCTCATACATAGTTGGGGATCCAAAATAGCAGCTAGTACTGTGACCTTTGCTGACCTCAATTCTCAATAAGATATATTTTGTACCAAGACCGTAAATACACACATGTACATATACATGTGCATATATACATATACAAAACAAATTTCTCACAAAATGATACCCTTAGTATGTGTGATGTACTGTAACACTTGCTATTCTATTTGTTTTATTTTTTAATCCCACTTAAAACCCACCAAACTGATTTTATCATCCACAGATTGAAAAACACTGAGTTACAGGCTGTGAGTGCTAAATATTGTGCAGTTCAGGACAGTCTTACAAGCATGAGGCAATAGCTAATGCAAAGACGAAATTGGTTAATCTAGAATGGCTAATAATGTTTTTAAAAGGGGAACAGAGCTGGCAGTAAGGAAAACAGCAGAAAAGCAAAGAGTAGAATCATGTATCACTTTGCTGGGAGTAGAAAGCCCCTCAGAAGTAAGAGATAGATGGCAAGGGCAATGGGCAGGGTAGGGCACTCACCCGGATGGGGATGATGTGGCTGGGGCAGGGGATGATGGGAAGGCCCCTGTCCATTAGTAGTTGACGCATGTGCTTGACATTGCGCTGGTGGGCCCGCCTCAGGACTTGGCCCTCTTCTCCTTTGAGCAAACGCACAGATTCCAGAGCCCCAGAAAGCACCATTGGGGGTAGTGAAGTGGTGAAAATGAAGCCTGCAGCATACGAGCGCACCATGTCCACCAAGTCATGGGTGCTGGCTATATAACCACCCACACAGCCAAAGGCCTTGCCTGGAGAGAAGGAGAAGGAAGATATGTACAGATCCTATGATCATTCCCCGGAGGAATAGGATCATGTCCCAGTTAACACAGAGAAGTACACCAGAATCTGGGGCTCCAGACTGTCTCCTCAGGCCTCTACTCATCTCTCCTGTCCATGACCAGGCAGTCAGAGCTGATAATTCTGCTGCTTTGAGATAGCACTTTCAAGTCCTGCCATATGTAATGACTAGATAGGCAGAAGCTGGGTGGGGACTTTTAACAGGTTAGGGCCATGAGTGGAACTAAGGTGAAGCTTTGGGAAGGGGTTAGGGAGAGGTTTGAAAGCACAGCTTTCCACATCCTCAAGCTGAACCTGGCTATTTGGTCCAGCTCCGGGATCTTCAGAAAACCCTCCCAGACTTTCTCAGCAGCTCTGGATTGGGATGGGAATGGAGGGAGAAAGTCCAGGAGGATAGCAGCCTGGAGATGTGAATTCTGCCCAAACAAGTCCTACAGTGTGAGGGTGTATGTGGAGAAAATGGTTTTGCAGGGGCTCCTCTCTAGATTCCATATAAGGGAGACCCAGGGCATTCACTTACCAAGAGTTCCAGAGATTATGTCAATCTTGTGCATAATTCCATCACGCTCTCCAATCCCAGCGCCCCGGGGTCCATAAAGTCCTACAGCATGGACTTCGTCCACAAAGGTCAAGGCCCCACACTGGTGGGCCACATCACACAACTCCTCAAGGGGACAGATGGCACCTGAGCAAAGCCAAGGGATAAAAGTAGGATTTCATAATCCTTCCCTAGCACCACTTCCAGGGTAGAATTTATCACACCTGATTTAGGTTGGAAAGGGGTATTGTAGAGAGGGAGGAGAATGGGCACCCTCATATGGGACTATTCTAAGCCTCTTTGCGTGCATCAACTGCTTATACCCCATGCTCTCCTTAGCTCTCTATGCATGTGTATGTGTCTTTTCCTCAGTCTGAGATAACGGCTTCGATCTCTGTCTTTCTGTTTTTACTTCATTCTGATTATGCATGTCTTCCTGTTTCTACCATTTTCAGCCTCTCTTTGCTTCTTTGGTTTTTCCTGGAAGTCTGTGTATGCACTAATACCACCCCTCTGTACTCCCTAGAAACAGGTACAGAGAGTTTGAATACAGAAGAAACTTCTTCAGGTAGAAACAGGGGCTCTAGGCCAAGATTAAAGAATGTGAGCAATAGGGCAACATAAGGGGAGGCATTTCCAGAAGGTACAGTCTGAGAAAAAGAAGACTGTGATGGTTCAAGTGTCATTTTATTCATTCATTCATTCATTCATTTATTATTTATTCATTTTTTGAGACATAGTCTTAACTTTGTCACCCTTGGTAGAGTGCTGTGGCATCACAGCTCACAGCAACCTCCAACTCTTGGGTTTAAGCAATTCTCTTGCCTCAACCTCCCAAGTATCTGAGACTACAGGAGTCCACCCCATTACCCAGCTATTTTTTTAAAGAGATGACATCTAGCTCTGGCTCAGGCTGGTTTTGAGCTCCAGAGCACAGGCAATCTACCCGCCTGGGCCTCTCAGAGTGATAGGATTACAGGCGTGAGCCACCGTACCCAGCCAGCATCATTTTAATAAGAGAGATTCAACCCTAAGGTTGAAAGTTTAAGCAGTTTCCACCAAAAAAACAAGGAACTATTCACTTATAAATGTAAGAAAGTGCAATGGTACCAACAGGATACTAGAAAAATACTAAATTTACTAGAGAAACACTAAATTTGATTAATTTCAGTAGTAGGAATATAGAAAAGGAGTGGTTTTATTTTGTTGCTAGTTGTAGAAATGTGAGAGTGGGCATTACAGTAAGTATCTTACATATATTAACTCATTTAATTCTCACAGCTGCTTGATTATTATCACCTCCATTTTGCAAATACGGCAACAGAGAACTGAGACACAGAGCAATCAAGAAGTTTTCCTGGGTGGTGCCTGTGGCTCAGTGGGTAGGGCGCCAGCCCCATGCACAGAGGGTGGCGGGTTTGAACCGAGCCCTAGCCAAATTGCAACAAAAAGTTTTCCTAAGCTAGTAAGTTGCACTGAATAACTATTACCTAATGCTAATGGCACTTAGAGTAGCTAAATCAGGGAGTACTATGAATCTTCTTTTGTTTCAGTTGGAAAAGTAACAAACTGAAATGAGGTGAGGACCTCTTCCCTTAAATAAATTTGGGAGGGGATACCTAAAACACATGATTTCTGCCCAATAGGGCCAGCAATAAAAATCTTTGAGTATTGTTTCAGTTGGGACAACAAAGGAGTTAGGTGGGTAAAAGTTATTTATTTCTACTAAAACATAATAAATGTCTTGGCTTCCATCATCTCTAATTCTCACAACCAGATAATTTTTCCTTGAGGAAAACTGAGCCTCAGAGAGTTAAAGACTTACCCAATATCATATAGCTGGTTAAGTATCAAAGGTGAAATTTGAACCCAAGTCTCTGACTTAAAAACCTGTTTTGATCCCAATGCTTCATAATGGATTATTGAAAAAATATCCTAGGAAGTGTTTTGTGAAAATTTCCATTGTAAGAAACTAGACACTGTATGACTGATTTGCATGTCATTTCTAGTGGGGAGGAAGTGTCACATTAAGGAATTGGAGTCATACATCCTAGTGTGCAAATTAATGGCACCAATTTTCTGAGCCATCAATGACTAATTGTACATCACCTCTGAATTTTAGTTTCTTTACTGGTAAGATGAGTGTAATAGCTGTCTCCATCCTTTGCAATTTACTAGCTGTGTGACCTTGGACAAGTTACTCCATTTCTTTATGTATCAGTTTCCTCATATAAAAAATAAAAATAGCGCCTACCTCATGAAATTGTTGTGAAGATTAAATGAATTAATACATGTAAAATAGAAATAATTTTGCTTGGCACATAATATGTGCTCTATAGGTATTAGCTGTTATTATTATAATTACTATAATTATGGTTTTTGTGAAACCATTACTGGTAATATGCACTTTACTCACAGAAATACGTACCATCCATGGAGTGAACGGTCTCAAAAGCCACAATTTTGGGTGTCTCAGGGTTGGACTTCTTTAGAAGTTTCTTTAGGTGGTAAGGGTCGTTGTGCCTAAAGACAAACTTGGCTGCTCCACTGTTGCGGATACCTTGGATCATGGAAGCATGGTTGCCCGCATCTGAGTAAATCTCACACCCTGAGGAAGCAGATGCATAATTTTATCTCAATATTCATACTTAACTTTTCAGATCTGGCCTGGCAGGAGAAGAGAGCCAACCTTTTCTTCACTTTGGCAAGCCTTCTCGCTTTCCCCACCTCTGGAAGCTGTTGCAACATATCTTCCTTCCTTGGAAGGACTTTCCTGCCTTGAAATTCTAGCCCTTGCACCCTTCTCTCCAGTTATTTATAACACTAATCTAGCCTCTGTCTTGAGGTGGAGGAAAATTTAATTTCTCTGGAAACTTTAGAATCTCTCTCTCTCTCTCTCTCTCTCTCTTTTTTTTTTAGACTCCCTTGAAGATGGGACCTAGGTTCCTTTTCTCCAATATATAAGATCAAGACTTATAAAGGAGTTTTATCCCAGGGAATGTTTGTTGATGTGGACTAATGCTAGATTCTTCCAGGTCTTGGTAAAATCACACTTATTATAGGTATTACCTATCTGCTTATAGTTACGAGCATGGTACTTAACAGCGCCTTTCACTGTTGAAATAATAGCATTTAAGAGCTGGGAGAGCCATTACTGACCATGGGATCCAATTCCTTTACCATACACGTGAGAAAGCTGAAATCCAGAGAGAGGAAGGCCTTTCTCTAGGACCTGAGGAACTGAGGGATTTTTTACTGTGTAATGCTGGCAGGGTAGGTGGGGGTGGGAAATTGGTGAATGGGTTTGATTCCTGCTGCCCCCAAATTGCACTGCCATCAAAGAACTGTGTCCTTCCATAAGAGTAAGGGATACCTTCTGCTTGAGAAAATAAGCTTCCCAGAGGACGGCTTAAAGTACAAGTAAACTGGGAATTTCTTGAGAGCACAAAGAACAATTTTTTTTCATCTTTCTGTCACTGGTACTCAGTATAAGGTTAAGTATATAGTAGATGCTACATAAGAAATTATTGAATGAATGGATGAATAAATCAATGACAGACTTATAAGTGAGTGAATGATTATACAGATGAATATATTACTGAACCAATGAGTGAAAGGAGGGATGACAAAAGATGAGGCTGAAGACATATGTAGAAGGCAGATTGTTGATAGCTTTAGAAACCATAAGGATTTGGTCCTAAGGTCAATGATTATCCATTAAAAGGTTTTGACCAGGGCAGTAACAAAGATAAGTTTGCATTTTTAAAACCATTCTGACTGTCATGAAGAATAGATTATAGAAGGGCAAAGGTGAAATTAAAAAAAATTGGTGTTGATCTAGGCTAGGATTGTGACAGTAGAGATGGAAAGAAGTTGAATTCTAATGGCTGATAAGAGGATTGACTGAAAAATGTCCCAGAGATGTTGGGTTTAGTTACGCTTTATGGATGACCTCAGAAAAAGATTTTGAGAAGTAGTGGTGATGTTTTTGGTGTGCTGAAGAATAATCAGGAGAAGGTGATGATGTACATAGTAAATTTGGAGACTTGTCTGAAGAAATTTGCCTATTTCAAGAAGGAGAGAGATAGGGCAGTAGCTAAGGAGTGATGAGGAGTTGAGGCAATGGTTTCATTTTGTCTTTTAAGGTACAAGAGACCTGAACATGTTTAAAGAGAAGGAGAGGCTGAAGTTACAAGAAAGGGAGCGAGCTGATAAAGATTCCCAAGGAGGTAGGGGGAAATGGGACACAGAACCAGTGGAAAGATTAGTGAACAAGAAAAATGGAACTTCTTCCACTGTCAACAGAGAGAAGGAGTGAGAAGAGGTCGCATAGAGATGCTTGTGAGTTTGTAGGTACTTTGTGGCTAGAAGTTGAGGACATTGCTGTTTGGTGTCTTCTATTTTCAGAGTGATAAGAGGTGAGATCATCTGTCAATGGTGGAGAAGTAGGTAGGCATAGGAAGGCTAAGGACAATGGGGATTTGGCAAAACTGCCCCCAGAGACTTAGGAAATTGACCCGGGACACAGGATTGCCAGAGAACATAAAGAATCTAGCAGAGGTTGGGGCACATGAATTTTTAGTGGCTCCAGTGGTTCCTGTCTGAACAATTACATGATCTCAGATTGACACAGGGAAGGTGGAGAGTTACATTCATCTGGGGTTGGGGCACTGATGGAAGGACGACATGTTATATGAGGTGAGGACATTATTGGCTAGAGAGTGGGAAGATGGGATCCAGTGTACAAGTGAATAGATTCATTTTAGGAGGAAGGAGAGATAGGCCTTCTATTGTAAGGGAAAAGAATGAGGGAAGGATAGATGAACAAGCAATAAATTTGTAGTTTCGTGCCAGTAAATAAGGAGTTCCTCTGGAGAACATTATCCTGAGTGAAGTATCTTAGGGATGGAAAAGCAAATACCACATTCTCACTTCTAAGTAGAAGCTAAATAATACATATTCATACAAAATGGTATACATGTTCATATAAAGTGATATAATGGACACTGGAAACTAAGAAGGGGAAAGGTGGGTAGGGAATAAAAGATCAAAAATTACCTGTTTTTTACAATGTATATTATTTGAGTGACAGGTACACTAAAAGCTCTGACTACATCACTACATAAACCACCCATGTAACTAAAAGCATTTGTTCTCCCTAAATCTATCAAAATAAATAAAAATAAAAGTTTCTTTCTGGTGAAGGAGGGGTAGTCAAACATTTAAGAAGATGGAAGAAAGTTTGAAGAAACTTCTCTGGGGATACAAAAGACTATTTTTGAGTGTTTAAGAGCCCACTTGAGTTGGAAGGTGATAAATTTATGGTGTTTCTTTTCTGAGAGGTTGAGTGATGTTCCCCAGCAGTGGTCCTTTATCTAGCTGCAGAATAAATCAGAGGGATAGAATCATCTAGTGTTGAGGGTATACAAGGTTAATCAGGAGGAAAGAAAGTGGGAGCAAAGGAACTCATAATAGAGGGAAGGAGCAATGGAGGCAATAAGTATGGATGCTATTTTGCATGATGCCAGCCCCAAACAAAGCTCAGGCTTCAGACTTACCTGGAAGGATCTTAGCCAAGGTGAAGAGAGTAGAGTCATTAGCCACAAAGCAGGAGGAGAAGAGCAGGGCTGAGTCCTTCTGATGCAGTTCAGCCAGCTCTTGTTCAAGCTCTACATGAAACTTACTGGTGCCTGAGATGTTGCGGGTGCCACCAGCTCCAGCTCCATGACGCTGTAGGGTTTCCCTGGCAATAAAGTAAGAGAGAGAGAAAAAGAAGAAAAAAACATTTGTCAGGCACTGAAGTAATAGATAGGTTTCCCTTCTGTGATGGAGGTCACAGTTGACTTAGTGGTCCTATATGAACTGTGTCCTATGTGACTATGGAGGTGGAGGAGGGGAGGATGGGGAGGATGGGGAGGATGGGGAGACATGGACCCTTCTTCTAGGGCTAGAGGCACTAAGGGATGGAGAAAGAAGCTAGGTTGAGGTTGAGTAGTTTGGAAGACCTAAAGGAGGCCACATACCATCTCTAGCCTTACTAATTCTACACATAGACAATGGGCCTTGCTTGGTCTCTCATCCTTCCCTTTCATAGCACTAGACACCCAGGAGTTTGAAGAACATGGTATATTGACACACTTAGTTCATTTTCAAAGAATAGATATGCTGGAAGACTTTTGACTAAAGAGATGGTAGTGGAACCCAGATTTTCACTGTCACTTCTGCCTTTTTCTTTCACATGTGGTTTTAGATCTTCCCTAGATACATACCCTGCAGCTCATGGCCCAGACCCTACTACTCACTGTGTGGCCTGCAAGACCCGAGGGTGCCGACTCATGCCCAGGTAGTCATTACTGCACCAGACAGACACATCCTTTGAGGCCACAGATGACTCAAGGATGTGTTGGGCAAAGGGGTATGCATCAGCCCAGCGGTTGACAGTCTTAAACACACGGTAAGTATGATCCTGTTTCTTCTCCATGATCTTGTCCCTAAAAAACTTGTCATAACCAAAGGTATGGTTTCCTGCAGGAGTAGAGATGGGAATGAAATGAATGCATTTTAAATTTATTCCTGGGTAGTCCATATTTTATCCATGCTGTTGATTTTGAGTTCTTCAATTCCCTTCTTAGCTGTTCATTTATTTTCTTAGTGGAGCACATTAACTCTCCACTATTTCATTCAACCATCACTTTGCCTATTCAGTCAGTAATTCATTCACACATTCATTCAGACTTACTACTCTTGGCATGGCCTCATCTCTCTTTCTAGAGTTAGTGTGGCAGCTCCTTACTGGAATCACTACTTCCACTTCTCAGTGGAAGATCAACAGAACTGGTTTCTAGTCATCTCTTTGCCACTACCTAGCTGAGTGGCCTTGAACAAATCATAGATCCTCTCTCTTAGGTTTAATTATCTCATATTTATAATGAGGCTAACAATATTTTCCTTGAAGAGTTGTTAGAATCTGATGGCAGACAGCATATAATACACCCAAACTAATATCCAGCAGAAGTAATGGTAGTAGTATTACTACTATAGTAATAGAGTGGTATTAATATTAATAAAATAGCTGATACATAATTATATTATTATAGCCAACATTTAATGTTTGCCTTATAAATATAAGGCCTTCTCCCAGGAACTTTTAAACTATTATTTTGTTTATTCTTCACAATGATCCTATGTGGAAAGTTCTATTAGTATCTCCATTTTACAAATGAGTGAACTGGGGCACAAATAAGTTAGGTAACATGACCAAGGTCATGCATCAAGTAGATATTTATCTAGCAAGTAAGTAACTCCAAGCCCACTTCCTTAACCACTACCAACTTTATTTTTAGGCTAGAGTGTAATAATATATGTCACAGTGCTTGCTAAACTCTAAAACTCTATAAATGAGACAGAAATCATGATTGTTTCATACAGCAACTTATATGACTATTGAGTATATAAATTGATAACATCTTTGCTGCTGGAATGTTTGGAAATATGTATCAGGAGTTTTTTTAAATGCACATACAGACATACCTAGGGAAATATTTGCACCAAAGAACAAATGACTTATATTCAGAATTTGTTTTTTTTAACTCTGAAAAATTACTAGGAAAGATTTCAACTCATTTGAAAAAAATGGGCAAAGAATATGAAAAGAAGATTCAATAATTATAGGAAAATAGTCCTAATAAGGGAAAAGAAAACTGAGAAAATTTATCAGTTGATAAGTATTTAAAAATTTTATAATATAAAGTGCTGGTAAGGTTGTGAGTTTACGGATACCCTCCTCAATAACTGGTGCAGCCATATTGGAAGACTAAGTGGCAATATTTATTAATATTAATAATGTACACACTCTTACACCTCAAGAATTTTCATTTCTGAGTGTTTATACTAGAGAAGCACCTGCCTATGTGCACAGGAAGGTAAATTCAAGGATGTTTGTTGAACCAGTGTTTGCTATAGGAAAATTGGAAGCAATCAAGTAGAGGAATAGCCAAATAAACTGTAGTATATATTTACTATAAAATATCAGCAGGTATTAAAAAGTGAAGTAGATACTTATGTATTTAACATGGAATGATCACCAAGGCATATTCTTGAGTAAAATACAGAGAACAAAAAATGATAGTGACCACTAAAGCAAGCATTGCAGAAGCTAGTTGCTCTTTTACCAGCATCCTCTGGCAATGACTGCTTGTGGAGCATAGAAGAAACAGAAAAAGTGAATGGAGATGGACCCTGCCTCCCCACCAGATCTGGTGGCAACTCAGGAGGGCCTCTGCACTGTGGGGCCATGACAGAGAACTGTGACAGGTTGTGAACTGGTTGTGCCCTACCCCCCACAACAGGAGGAGACTGTGGCTCAACTATACTAATATTGATAGGGCTCAGGATGAGCTTGCCTCCTGCTTGGTAGGCTCTGTGCCCACCCTCTGGGGAAGTTCAGATTATCATCTGCACACTGCCTTCAGCCTGGGGGCTTCAGCTGGAAGTCTTACCCCAGCTATACCTCTACTGGTTTGGAGAGGGTTTGGCCTAGCCTCAGGTGATCTTGCTCTGGGAAGTCCTGAGAGGCATCCTGCAACTGCAGGTTCTGCTTCCCCAACTGCAAGAGAAAGGCATGTTTTTTTTAGTCTGTTGCTGGTGGAGCTGACACTTTGGAACAGTTCAGCCCACTGTCCATGAACTGCCCTTGACCTAGGAGAATTACCTGGAGGTCCTGCCACCAAGCCACCCCATCTGGTCAAGGATAAACAATGCTGGTCCTCAGGGACCCAACACAATGTGGACCCAAAAGGAAGCTTTGGAAGGCTATGTTTCAGAATGGCAACAGGAGAAAGAAGCAGCTCATTTAAATAGTCAGCAGCAAAGGTAAGCTCCACATCCAGGGGCATCTGGATCTGGTTTCAGTCCACCAGCTTTGGTTTCCAAATGGCTTTAAAACCCTTCTGAGTCCTCAGCAAAAGAACAACCTGTTGCATTGTTTTGATGGGCTCTGGAAGGGTCATGGTGAACTCTATGCCTAAGACCCTTGAAACTGATATCAGACACCTATTTTAGTGTCCAGACAGTCCTAAATCCCTTCTAAGCAGGCTAGCTACAGCAAATAGCTGCTTTTCTCTCAATGGTCCTGAAAGGAATGAGTCAAGTTGTGTATTTCAGGGCCTCTGAACTTGACATTAGCCTTTTACCTTAGGCACTCACAAGGTCCTAACAATCTACTGAGTACTTGACAAAACAACAAGTAGTCACTTTGTGTCAGCAGAATAATAGTAGAGAGCTCCATCCAAGGGGCCTATATAATTGATATCAGCCCACTGGATCAGGCAGCCAAACAGCCCAAATACCCACTGAGCAGCTGGTGGAACAAGGAATTACTGCATGACACTGGCAAGTCCTAGAAGGGGCACAGAGAGCTCTGTGTTTCAAGGCAGCTTGTACTGCCACCAGTCCACCTGACTGGGCACCCAAAAGGCCCCAGATCCCATTGAACAACTATTGCTGGCAGATAGGTGTGTCACTTGGTTGACCCAGGCTCTGACTTCAAGGCCCCAACTGCCTCCTTTGAGCTACCTAACTGAACCCAATCAGAATATCCCTCAACAACTATTTAGGGACACCCTAACCTTTTCAGCTTAAAATTAAAAAAAAATTAAATAAAAAACACACATGGGAAGGGATCAGCAGAACTCTGGCCACATGAAAGTTCAGAGCAGATCAACTCCCCCAAGAGATTACAAGGGAGACACAGCTGAAAATGCCATCCATAAAGAAATTCTTGAAATGACAGAAATAGAATTCAGAATATGAATGTAAAATAAGATGAATGGAATTGAAGATAATGTGGAAAATGAAGTAGAAAAAATGTCTCAAGAAATCATTGAAATTAAAGATAAAGTCACCAAGGATCTGGACATAATAGGGAAGGATATAATGGACCTTAAGTAATTTAAAGAAACTGTTAGGACCATCAAAACACAACAGAGAATCTCAACAATAGAGTAGAATATGGAGATGAAAGAATCTCAGAACTCAAAGATAACACTTTTAAACAAATCAACCATTTAAAGAAGCAAAAAAGAAGAAATTAAAAGCAGACCAATATCTTAGAGAGATATGGGACTACAAGAAGTGCACGAACACACAAATCATAAGAGATACCTGAAGGAGAAGGAAAGACTCCTAAAAGCATGGAAACTCTACTTCAAGACACAATTGTGGAGCATTTTCCAATCATTGTGAAATACCCAGAAATATAGATACTAAAGAGTTACAGAAATCCATCCAAGACAACTCAAATTAAACAAAGTGTCTCCTAGACATGTTATAATTAATTGGCCAAAGCAAAGATTAAAGAGAAAATTCTGCAAATAGACCGGGGTAAGCAGCTTCTTACCTATAAGGGGAAAACCATGAGGGTGACAGCGAACTTTTCAGTGGAAAATTTACAAACCAGAGGAGAATGGTAACCTGTCTTGACGTTCTTAAAGAAGGCAACTCTCAGCCCTAGGATTATTTATCCTGCTAAACTAAATGTATTCAATGGAGAAATCAAATCTCTCACTGACAAGCAAACGGTGAGGAAATTAACCATAACAAGAAAAGCTCAGGAGGAAATACTAAGACGCATTCTTCACACTGACTATCATAATGGATCACAAGCAAAATAAAGAAACCCAGAAACTAAAGCCTACCTTCTGCAATGGTGCAACTGATTAGTCTAAGCAAAAGACATCCTCAAATAAAATGAACAGAACTCCATCATATATATCAAATATTATAATGAATATGAATGGCTTGAATTAAACAGTGACAAAGCATAGGCTGGCTGAGTGGATATAAAGGTACAAGCCAGGTATATGCTGTGTTCAGGAAACATATCTAAACGCCAAGGACAAAACAACACTTAGGGTTTGGAAAAACCATAATTTAGGCCAGGCATCCTCAAACTATGGCCAACAGGCCACATGCAGCCTGCCTAGGACATTTATCCAGCCTGAAGTCTAGCCCTCCAACCGTCTGAGGAACAGTGAACTAGCCTTCTGTTTAAAAACTTTGAGGACCCCTGATTTAGGCAAATGGAAATCAAAAGAAAGCAGGGATTACAATCTTATTTTCAGATATGGTTAGATTTAAACCAACAAAAATAAAGACAAAGATGGATACTATATACTGGTCAAAGGAACAATACAATAAGACATTTCAATCCTAAATATCTGTGCACCCAACTTAAATGCTCCCAGATATATAAAAGGAACCAATCTCAAAAATGTATCTTGCAGCACCATAGTAACTGGGAACTTCAACAACCCTTTGACAGAACTGGACAGATCCTCCAAATAGAGCTGTAAAGGCAATGGACTTAAACACCCTATTAGAACAAATAGGCCTAATAGATATATACAGAAAATTTCACTTTGATAATACTGAGCATATGTTCTTCTCATCAGACCATAGATTATTTTCCAAAATTGACACATCTTAGGGAAGAAATAAAATCTCAACATATTTAAAAGAGTTGAACTTATACTTTGTGTCTTTATGGCCCATCACAAAGTAAAAGCAGAACTCAACTCCAGTAGAACCTTCATCCCAAAACAAAGTCATGTGCTGAATGACAGATGGTTGAAGAGGAGATAAAGAAGGAAATTAGTATATTCCTTAAACCAAATGACAATGAAACCACAAGCTATCAAAACCTGTACCTGTGGGATACAGCAAAGTAATCTCAAGAGGGAAATTGATTACATTAAATGCCCACATTAAAAAGAGAGAGAGAGAAAAAAATAAAAAACAGAGTGCAAATCCACAACCTAATGAAACATCTCAAGGAACTGGAAAAGGAAGAGAAATCCAATCCAAAATCTGGCAGAAGGAAAGAAATAACCAAAATTAGACCAGAATTAAATGAAATTGAGAATAAAAGCTTAGTGAAACAAAAAGTCATTTTTTTGAAAATATTAATAAAAACCATAAATCCTTGGAGAGATTAACTATATTAGAAAAGTAATATCTCAACCTCAATCAGAAACAAAAAGGAGTAATAACAGCAGATATAACAGAGATACAAAAGATCATAACTGATTAATACAAAAATCTCTATGCCCAGAAATTTGAGAACATGTAGGAAATGGACCAGTACCTGCAATCACTTCACCTCACTAAACTCAACCAGAAAGAACTAGCACTCTTGAACAAATATACATCAAGCACTGAACTTGCAATAATGAAAAGTTTCCAACAACAGCAACAGAAAACCCTCTGGATTAGATGGTTTTATATAAGAATTCTACTAATCTTTCAAAGAAGAGCTTGTACCTATATTGCAGAACCTATTCCAAAAGACTGAGAAGGAAGGATTTCTTTTTTTTTATTAAGTGATCATAAATACATTTATTCATTTTTGGGATTCAATATGTTGATTATTTGTACAAATTGGAGTGCTTACAACCTACTAATTAACATAGGTTTCACCTCATTTACTTAATCACAGTGCTAAAACATTTGTGTTCTATACTTGATAGATTTGACTTGTACGTTTGCGATATACTCCATAGGTGTAGTCCCACCATTAATCCTCCATCTATCGAACCAGCTCCCTCCCTTCTCATTCCCCTGACCTTCCCTCCTCCTTCCTGGGCTATAGTTGTGATTCATCATTCATATGCAAGTGTGAGTGATTATAAATTGGTTCATAGTAGTACTGAGTATATTGATTTTTTTTCCATTCCTAAGATATGTTACTAAGAAGAATACTTTCCATCTCCATCCATGTAAACATAAAAGAGATAAAGTCTCCCTCTATTTTTTTTTTTTTGCAGTTTTTGGCCAGGAATGGGTTTGAACCCACCACCTCCAGCATATGGGGCCGGTGCCCTACTCTTTTGAGCCACAGGTGTCTCCATATTTTTTTAATGCTGCATAGTATTCCATGATATACGTATACCATAATTTATTAATCCATTCATGGGTCGATGGGCACTTGGGCTTCTTCCATGACTTGACAATTATGAATTGAGCTGAAATGAACAATCTGGTGCAAATATCTTTGTTCCAGAGTGATTTTTGGTCTTTTGGATATACACCTAGTAGAGGAATTGCAGGATCAAATGGCAGGTCTACATTTAGATCCCTGAGTGTTATCTAAACTTCTTTCCAAAAGAATATACTAGCTTGCTTTCCCACCAGCAGTGCAGAAGTGTTCCTTTTTCTCCACATCCACACCAACATGTGTAGTTTGGGGATTTTGTGATGTGAGCTACTCTTACTGGAGTTAGATGTTATCTCAAAGTGATTTTGGTATGCATTTCTCTGATAATTAAAGATGATGAGCATTTTTTCGTGTGTCTGTACATCATGTGCCTGTCTTCTTCAGAGAAGTTCTGTTTATGTCTCTTGCCCACAATGAAATGGGATCACATTTTTTTTTTCTTATTAGTAAGTTTGAGTTCTCTGTGGATTCTGGTTACTAGACTTTTGTTGAAAATACAACCTGTAAAGATCCTCTCCCATTCTGAGGGCTGTCTATTTGCTTTACTTAGTGTGTTCCTGGTGGTGCAGAAGTTTTTTAGTTTGATCAGATCCTAGTAGCATATTTTTGATGTTGCTTCAATTGCCTGGAGGGTCCTCCTCATAAAGTATTCTCCCAGGCCAATTTTTTCAATTGTTTCCCCTGCACTCTCTCTCAAGAATTTTTATAGTTTCATGTCTTAAGTCCTTTAACCAATGAGAGTCAAATTTTGTTAGAGGAGACAGGCGTGGGTCCAGTTTCAGTCTTCTAGAAGTCACCAGCCAATTCACCCAGCACCATTTCTTAAATAAGGAATCTTTTCCCCAATTTATATTTTTATAAGCTTATCAAAGGTCAAATGACAATGACAGTATGTGTCTGGATTCATCTCTTGGTTTTCAATTCTGTTCCATACATCTACCTCTCTATTTTTGTGCCAGTACCATGCCATTTTGATCACTATTGATTTATAGTATAGTCTGAAGTCAGGTAGCATGATATTCCTCCTGATTTGTTTTTATTTCTGGGTAGTGTTTTGGCTATTCAAGATTTTTTTCTGTTACATACAAAACAAAGTACTGATTTTTTTCAGATCTTTAAAATATGACAAAGGCACTTTAATAAACATTACATTAAAGCCATAGATTGCTTTGGGTAATATAGACATTTTAACAATGTTGATTCTTCCCTGCCATTTCTTTTCTCAGAGTTTTGTAGTTCTCTTTTAGGGAATTTTCACGTCCTTTGTTAGGTAAGCTCCCAAATAGTTCATATTCTTTGCCACTACTGTAAAAGGAATAGAGTCTATGACTGTTCTTTTAGCTTGACTATTGTTGGTATATATAAAGGCTACTGATTTGTAAGTATTGATTTTATATCCTGAGATGCTGCTGTATTCCCTTTTCACTTCTAGGAGCTTTGTAGTTGAATCCCTGGGGTTTTCCAAATACACAATCATACCCTCTGTGAAGAATGACAGTTTGATCTCCTCTGATCCTATTTTATACTCTTGATTGCATTCTCTTGCCTGATTGCAATGGCTAAGACTTCCATTACAATGTTAGAAAGTGGGGGAGACAATGGGTAACCTTGCCTGGTTCCTGATATGAGTGGAAATGATTTTAATTTTACTCAATTCAATACGATATTGGCTGTGGGTTTGCTGTAGATGGCCTCAATAAGTTTAAGAAATATTCCTTCTATACCTATTTTCTTAAGAATACTGATCAAGAAAGGATGCTGGATATTATCAAACACTTTTTATACATCAATTGAGAGAATCATATGGTCTTTGTTTTTTATTTTGTTTATGTAATGTATTATATTCATAGTATTATGTACATTGTTACATCCTTGGGACCCTGGGATAAAACCCACCTGATCATGGTGTATAATTTGTTTGATGTATTGCCAGATTCTGTTTTCTAGGATCTTATTGAATATGAAAGACATTGGTTTATAATTTTCTTTTCTTGTTCGGTCTTTTCCTGGTTTGGGGATCATGATGATATTTGCTTCATAGAATGTGTTGGGAAGTATTCCTTATTTTTCTATATTTTGGAAAAGGTTAAGTAATATAGGTACTAGTTCCTCTGTATAGGTTTGGGGGAATTCTGATGTGAAATCTTCTGGTCCCAGGCTTTTCTTTTGGCGGAGATTTCTTATGGTTGATACTATTTCAGAACTTGATATAGGAGTGTTCAACATTTTCACTTCTTTCTGGCTGAGTCTAGGAAGGTTGCATGTTTCCAAGTATTGCTCTATTTCCTTCAGATTTTCATACTTCTGAGAATAGAGTTTTTTGTAATATTCATTATAATTTTTTTTAATTTCTGAGGAGTCTGTTGTCATTTTGCCTTTATTATTTTCAATGGATGAAATTAAGGATTTACTCTTTTATTTCTGGTTAGGTTAGCCAAAGATTTATCTATTTTATGGATCTTAAAAAAAACTTTTTGAATGATTGATCTGTTGTATAATCCTTTTCTTTTCAATTTAATTTAAGTCTGCTCTATTTTGAGTTATTTCTTTTCTTCTTCTGGGTTTGGGGTTGGAATGTTCTCCCTTTTCCAGTTGCTTAAGATGTCCCTTTAAGTTGTTGAATTCCTCTCTTTCCGTTCTCTTGAGGAAGGCTTGCAGTGCTATAGATTTCCCTCTTAGGACTGTTCTTGTGGTATCCCAGAGGTTCTGGGAATTCATGTCTTCATTATCATTTTATTCCAAAAATTTGGTAATTTAGAGAAGGAAGGATTTCTTCCCAAGAATTTCTGTGAGACAAATATCTCCCTGATACCAAAGCCAGGAAAAGATCCAAAAAAGAGAGAAAACTACTGACTAACTTCATTAATGAATATTGATGCAAAGATACCCAACAAAATCCTATCAAAAACAAAACACTTATACATTAAAAAAATATACATCGTGATTAGTTGGACTATATCCCAGGGATGCAAGGTTGGGTCAGCATACAAGAATCCATAAATGTAATTCACCACATAAATAGAAGCAAAAACAAAGATCGTGTGGTTTGTCAATAGACACAGAGAAAGCATATGAGTAAATTCAGCATCCTTTTGTTACAGAACACTTAAGAGGCATAGATGGCACATTTCTTAAACTGGTAGAAACCATCGACCACAAACCCAAATCCAATATTGTATTTAATGGAGTAAAATTGAAAACATTTTCACTTAGAATTGGAACAAGTATCACTACTACTATTCAACATAGTGTTGGAAGTTAGAGCCAGTGCAATCATGCAAGAGAAGTCTATAAAAGGTATCCAAATGGGAACAGAAGAGGTCAAACTCTTGCTCTTTGTTGATGATATGATCTTATACTGGGAAAACTCCAGAGACTCAACCATAAGACACCTGGAAGAGACAAAGAAACAAAGTAATGTCTCAGGATATAAAATTAATGTTCACAAATCAGTAAGCTTCATATATGCCAATAACACTCAACTTGAGAATCAAATCAAAGACACAATACCCTTCACAATAGCTTCAAAGAAAATAAAATACTGGGAATATATTCAACAAGGGATGTGAAGGATGGATCACTACAGAGACAACTAAGGAACCCTGAAGAAAGAAGTAGCAGAAGACATTAACAAGTGGAAGAACATACCATGCTTGAGACTGGGAAGACTCAACATTGTTAAAATGACCATACTACTCAATCCAATCTACAGTTTTAATGAAATCCCCATTAAAGCACCAATGTCATACTTAGCCAAACTTGAAATTTCTTCATTTCATATTGAACCATTAAAAAAGAAAGTCCTGAATAGCCAATTTAATTCCATGTTGTAAAAAAAAAATCTGAAGACATCATGTTACCATACTTCAGGTTATATGCCAAATCTACAATGATAAAAACAGCATTGTATTATCACCAAAATAGAGACATAGATCTATGGATCAAAATAGAGAACCTAGAGATGAAACCAGCTACATATCACCATTTGCGTTTGATAAACTAAACAAAAGCATACACTGGGGGAAAGAATCCCTATTTAATAAATGGTGTTGGGAGATCTGGTTAGCCACATTTAGAAGACTAAAACTAGACCCACACCTGTCACCACTTACAAAGACTGACTCATTCTGAACAAAAGATTTAAATCTAAGTTAAAAACTCCAGAAAAAAATGTGGAGAAAACTGTTCATGATATTGACTTAGGAAAATATTTAAGGAAGAAGATTTCCACTGACAATTGCAGCAATCCCATAAATAACTGTGACCTGACCAAGCTAAAAACTTTCTGCACAGCTAAGGGCACAACTAAAGCAAACAGACAACCTTCAGAATGGGAGAAGGTAACTATGTGTTATGAATTTGACTCTAATAACTATAGTCTATAGATAACTCAAACTAATCAACAAGAAAAGAGAAAACAACCCCATTTATCACTGGGCAAGAGAAATGAACCAAAACTTCTCCTAAGAAAACATAAGAATGACCAAAAACACATGAAAAAAATGCTTATTATCCCTAATCATTAGAGAAATGCAAATCAAAACCACATTGAGATATCACCTAACCCTAATGAGGATAGCCCACACCACAAAGTCCCAAAGGTGGAGATGGTGACTAGGTTGTAGAGAGATAGAAATACTTATGCAGCATTGGTGTGATTGCTAACTAATATGGCCTTTTTGGAAAGAAGTGTGGAGAATCTTCAACAAACTAAAAGCAGACCTTCCATTGATCCTATAGTCCCATTACTAGATAACTACCCAGAAGAAAAAATATCATTTTACCCATAAGGACATTTGCACAAATGTTATCACATCTCAATTCACTATCACCAGATGTGACCATCAACATATGAATGAATTAATATACTGTGGTGTATGTATAACATGAAGTACTATTCAGCCATAAAATATGGCTGAATATTTTGCCATATGGAAACCTTATATTTTTTGTATTTACCTGAATGAAGTCAAAGAACAGTCTCCTTAGTAAATGTCTCAGGAATGGAAAAACAAGCATCTCATGTAGTAAACACTAATTTAAAACTAGTAGATGAACAAACTACAGGGTCACAAATTTAAGAAGGGGGGGGGAAGGTGAGAAGAGGCTCAGTAAGCCCCCACCTAATAGATATAATGTACGTATATATGGGATACCTGCTGTGTGAAGAACTCAAATACAACTTGTCTTTTTTGTAATAAATATAAATAATGTAACTTAATCATATGTACCTTTATATCAATCTGAAATTATAAGAGTAAAGCTGCCACAACCATTTACATTTTTAAAAATTAAGGAAACAAAACATCAATAAAATAATGCCACAGAGGAAAATATATAGCAAGACATCATTAGGTACAAAATAAAAACTGAATACTATACACATTTGTCTATGTAAAATCAAAATGTAATCTAAATCTAAACTAGAAGAATACAAAATATTGGAACCAACAACTTAAATTCTAGGTGCTTGATCAATTAAATGAGGTTGTATTCATACTACAAAACGCATTTCAGCCATTAATTATTATCATTCAATTGTATGTTTGTGAACATGAAATGATGCCCACAGTATATTGTTAATTGAACTACACAGTATAACACACCCCAGGTATAATAACGTCACATTTTAATAAAAATGTGTGTGGTAAAATAAGTGGAGGGTGTGTGTGTGTGGGGGGGGGGCTAATGGTAAACCTCAGAAGGACTTAAATTTCCATCTTTATACTTTCCTATATCTGTTTAAAAATATTTTACAATGAATCATATTCCTTTTATGTTAGAAAAATACAGCATTCCATGAACTACAGATGTTGGTAAAGGGGGTGAGGGTGGACAAAGGGAACACTTCTCCATTGCTGGTGAGAATGCAAACTAATACATTCCTTTTGGAAAGAAGTTTGGAGAACACTCAGGGATCTAAAAATTGACCTGCTGATGGATCCTGCAATTCCTGTACTAGGAGTATATCCAAAAGATCAAAAATCACTTTGCAAAATGATATTTGCACCAGATTATTCATAGCAGCTCAATTTATAATAGCCAAGTCATGGAAGAAGCCCAAGTGCCCATCAACCCATGAATAGATTAATAAACTGTGGTATATGTATACCATGGAATACTATTCAGCCTTAAAAAAGATGGAGACTTTACCTCTTTTCTGTTTACATGGAGGGACCTGGAACATATTCTCTTGAGTAAAGTATCTCAAGAATGAAGGAAAAATTATCCAATGTACTCAGTACTTCTATGAAACCAACTTAGATTTACTCACACTTTCTTATGAAAGATAGAACACAAGTGTAGCCCAGGATGAAGGAGAGAAATAAAGTGGGAAGTGAGGGGGGGAGGTTTGATAGAGGGAGGGTAAAAGGAGGGACCAAACCTATGGAGCATATTGCAAGGGTACAAGTCAAATCTGTCAAGTGTATAACATAAATGTCTTAACACAATAATCAAGTAAATGAGGCAAAAACTATGTTGATTAGTTTGATGTAAGCATGTCAGATTGTATTAAAAAATCACCACATTGTACCTGACATATGCATAAATGTATTCATGATCTATGTGTGTATAACTTAATAAAAAAAAAGAAAAATACAACATTCCATTTCAAAAATGAATATAATCACATGAAAAAGTGGAGAAAATGCCTTCTTTTTTTATTAAATGATAGCTGTATACATTAATGCAATTATGGGGTACAGTGTGGTGTTTTCATATACAATTTGAAACATTTTCATCAAACTGGTTAACATAGCCTTTATGTCATTTTCTTAGTTATTATGTTAAGACGTTTATATTCTACTTTTAGAAAGATTCACTTGTACCCTTATAAGATAAACCATAGAGGTGATCCCTCCAATCACCTTCCCTCCACCCATTCACCCCCTCCCCTCCTCTCCCCCTCCCCCTCCCCCTATTCTTAGGCTATAATTAGGTTATAGCTTTTATATGAAAGCTATAAATTAGTTTCATAATAGGGCTGTGTACATTGGATACTTTTTCTTCCATTCTTGTTCTTCTTAACGAGAAAATGCTTTCTATGAAGAGTGAGAGTTTGTGAGGGAAGTGTGGAGAATAAATAATGAGAGTAAGCCTAATATTTCATGAGGCCTTTTAACAAGCTATAAACATTTCCATAAATGTAATTTTATTTTCTCCACATGGTAACCTTTTGAAATACATATTAAAATCTCACTAAAGGGAAGTGACTTACTTTCCAAAGCACACAGATCAAGCAAGTGCTCATGTTAAACCTTAAACTAAGATTCCTTTTTGTTCCAAAGTCCTTCTATGCCCTTTCCTCTACTATGTCAGAAATCATTTCAGATATCTTTCCCTATTCGGATCCCTTTGATTTCCACCTCAGCAAATTCACCAAGCATGTTGTTCTGAATCAGGTGTGTGACCATCCCTGATATTTGCTCTTGCTCATGGGGACTGGAGAATGGATTCCTTAGTCTGATTGAGGCCACATTGATGGACAGCTCTGAGAAGGAGTGTGGAGTTCGTTGGCCATGAAGGGAAGGAGGAAGAAAGCATGTGTTGTCCTCTTTAAGCTCAATGAAATATATGAAAATTCAAGTTTATAAAGTAGGTAAGCCTTCTGCAGAGAGGCAAATCTTTTGCAAAGTGAGCTCCTATTCCCCTCTCTTAGTGGAGACTCCTATAATGTCAGAAAATCTTCCATAAGGTGAATCACACTTCTCTCCACTAAGATATTCCCTTGTGTGAGGTAACTGGGGCAGCCACCCTGGGTCCTGCACTTGGGAAAGAGATGTAGGGCCGTGAAGCTGACTCTTATTTTCTAAAGATCATTTCAAAATTCTAATCATTAATTATACCCCTAAACGGCCTATGAACAGTGTCATTAGTGGGGCCCTCTCTCAAGCACTGTTATCTTTGTAATCTCCGTCAGTTAAGTTGAGGCTCCACACCCTTCTAATGGATGTACCTACCCCTAACCCATTGTTTCATGCAAATCCAGAATTTTATAGAGACCTCTTGCTTAAACATGGGAACAGAACCTGTTCGGCTATGTTTACCACCTGAAAGCAGGGACAGAGAATTCTACAGAACTAATCTTATACTGATATCTGAAAGTTACAGGAGCCTGTGCATGTGTGTGTATTGGAAGGGTGTGATTTATCATGTAGTTTAACCTATTGCCTGTCGTGGCTTCCCTGTAAAGTACTAGACTTCTCATCACAGGATGTGCACTAGTTGCCCTTAGATTAGCCTAGTTCAAGATTTTGATGAGGTAGGTTCAAGCATTAGGAACAGTGGGCACATAAAGTGGAACTTTATTCCAACCTGACTTGAAAGATTTCACATCCTCTTGGACTTCTGGGGCTGCCTTCTGTACAATCTTGCTCTTCCCATCCTGAAGTTCTGAGAGCATAAAGGGACAGTGGCTCTTGGTCCAAGATGGAGAGTCTATTCAAAGATAAGAGAGTAGTTGGGTTGCCTTTTTAGCCATAAATTCAGTTCAATAATAATTACTGAGATTTACTGTATCTTAAAGTCCTATCTCAGGCTATGGTACAGACATAGAGATACACATGAAGGAGTCTGGTGTCTGTGCTAGAGGAGCTTCAAAGCTGATGAGAATGGCAATTGCTGAAGACACATTGTGAATAGTGCTGAGGTGGGAGGGGCCATGTAAGTCCAGAAGAGGGAAGGGACATGACCTCTGGAAATGGAATTGGACAGGCTGGAATTGGGAGGTCTAGGCAGGTTTCACAGAGGATATGATGTCCAAGATTAATGTCAAATGAGAAGTATGAGGTACTCTGGTAAAAGGTATGGGAGAGAAACAGGATAAAAGGCACAGAATCTTGATAAAATCAAATCGGTTCAGGTAATTATAAGCAGTTTCGGCATGGCTGAAATATAGTGTATGGGAGCATAGGAGTGATATTCTCTAGAGAACCTGGTAGAAGACAAATCCTGCATATATTTTGGGGCCAGTTCATCCTGCTTAAACACTTTTCACATGAACCCTCCTAATTATTAGGCAATGATGCCAAATATGACTTGGAACCTTGTCCACAGGACCCAGAAATTCTCCTTTTTTCCAGCAGCCTCTTCTTACCTCTTCCAGCCTTTGTTGCCTTAAGATGGATTTGAGAACATATTGGTCCTTGGATAGCCAAAATAGGACAATGTCCAATGCCAAGAATGAACGCATGAGTCCTCAGAACTTTGCCTAGGAGGCCTGTGGGGCCCCGGGCAAGCACTGGACAGTACTGTAGAAACATGGCTGCTGCCATCATCTTCAGCCCAAAGCACTGCAGAAGATATGGAAGATATGACATTTCATCATGAGGGTTTGTCCAAAAGCCAAGGTTCATTCCTATGTTTTATATTTTGCCCTTAGTTTCCCACTCAAAGCTTGCTGCCCTCCTCAGAGATGTACTTAGTGTACTTCCAGGAAAAGAACTTCCTTTGAAAAGTTAAAATGTACCAAAGGGGCATCAGAGAGGATGAAATAATAACCTCATCACTAGAAAAAGGGTTGAATGAAAGACTTCTAACTGGAGGTTAGAAAGCCTAGCTTCTGACTCAGACTATGCCACTGACCTTCTGTGATGGTGAGGATCATTGAAGTGCACTTGTGTATGGCAGGATGAGAGGTGACAATCTATCAGCCCTTTGATAGCCACTTAAGACCAAGAATCTTTCTATGAGTATTGGCCTTAGCCAAGTGAGACTTTGCCCAGATATTTTCCTCAGCAAGCTCATTCAGTGAGAGAGAAGGAGCTTCACGCTACAGGTACCAAGAGATCCAGAGAACAGGAAGAAAGAATAGGCCTTAGGTCTTACAAGTAATGTGTCACTTAGCTAGTATTTTACTATCTTTAAATTTGTATCTGGCTTTTGGATATGCTCAGACAAAGGAGGAGGTATAAGCAAATCCCAAAGGAGTTAAAAGAAAAAGCACAAATATGTAGTCTATGGGTTAGTGAAAGAGGCAGAGACCAAGACATAGGAGAGAAAGCAAACAGAGAGAAGATAAGAAAAAGAGAAACCAAATGGCACATTATGTGTGTAATAAACACTTGCTGAATTTATGAGTAAATTGATGAATGAACAGGGTCTTCAATGGGAGAAAGAGAAGTAGGGAAATAAAAGAAAAGGAAATTTAGAAATATAAAGAAGGAAAATAGAAAACAAATGTAGTAGTAGTGGCAGAGTTAAAAGAATACAAAGTCTGGGGGGAGTAATTGATCAAAGCCAAAGGTAAAGGGGACAGAATAGAGGGGAGAACAGATATGGAGAGGAGAATTGATTTGGAAAGACAGAATAAGAGGATGATAGCAAATGCAGGAGGATAAAGAAAAAGACTTAGATGAGATGAGAAAAAGAGAAAATTAGGGGAGGGCTTCACACAGGGGTATAGGTAGATACAGACAGAGGGACAGAAAGGGACATGAGAAGAGAGATGAAGGAGATTAGAGGAATGTACAATGACTCATAAAATTGAGAGGTGAAGAGGAGAGAATCCATCAGGGGCAGAGAGTCCCAGTTAGACACAAAGATAAAAGAAGAAATGCTGCCAGAGATTGAAGAGGGTTAAGGAAAAAAAAACAAAAGATTTTGGGGAAAGGAGCATGACTCTATTGAGGAAGATAAGTGAGAGACTAAGGGACAGAAAGAAGAGAGTAGAGAAAATGACAAGATCAAAAGATGGAGACAGTGAGATGACTACAAGGGGAAATGAGAGTTGTGAAGAGGGAAGGCTGAGAGACACCTAGAGAAGGACAACTAGTGAGAACAAGAGGAAGAAACAGATTGAAAGAAAAAGGGAAAATTGAAAAGCCAGAGTCAAAAGTTTAGACAAGGTAAGGGACAGTATAATAAGAGAGAGATGGCAGAATATTGGAGGACTAAGGCCTTGGCACTACCAAGAAAACTACTGAGTAGAATCTAACAGCACTCTCATAACTAAAGCCTTATATTGTGAAGGAAAGGCAAACAGGATGAGCTTTTGGACCTGTCCTCACATGGCAACCTCCTTCACCTCCCTCTCTTCCTGAGCAAGCACCCTCCCTCTAATTCACAGAGTAATCTCTTAACCTTTTTCCATTTCAGAGCATCCTCCTACTCTCACAGGCTGTCACAGCTGTCTGGGTTGGTATGTGGGGCCAGTGTGTGTAGGCCATGAAATTGGAAAAGAAAGAAGGATTGTTGTTGAAAGGACTAAATGAAATAATTCATGTTAAGCCTTTAGGGTGGTGCCTGGCAATATAGTATATGTTCAATAAATACTGACTTTTCTTGAAGAAATTCTTAAATTTCTTAATTTTTTTAATTTTCAGCTCCCCAAACTCCCTTATTAAACACTCTTAGACAAGTCATTTCCTCTCTCTGGTCTTGGCTTTCACTTGCAGTAAAATGTGAGGTAATTATGGCTACCTCACATGTAGAAAATGAATTGGATCTACTGCCTACCTCATTTCTGAAGATAGGAGGAGTTTCTCTTCCCCTGCCTGTCTGTGCAGGTTAAAGCACTAAAGGCTAAGCCTGAAGACCATAGATAAAGCTCCCAGAGCTTATCGCTATTGGGATCTGACTACTCCCCAAGCTAAAACAAGGGTGTGGGAGAGAAGAGAAGCCCCTTCCTGGAATCACATCTGAGCATCTGGCTGGAGCTGGCCCTGGCTATTGATGGTAAGGAGAGGTGGATGGCCCAGGGACAGGCAGTCAGGGCAGATGGCCAGGCGCCTGCAAACTCCTTTCCCCAACATCAATACTAATAACAATAATGACAACATTGGAGTATTAACTGGGAAAAAAAGCCCTCAAGACTGGAGGTCTTGAGATGATGTATTAAAGCCTATTCCTCATGTATAAAAGCAAAATAAGTTCAATATAATCATCAACTCTAAAGTGCTTTTGGCTATGATATGCTCAGGGTTCTGGGAAAATACAGACCACTTCCTGGGATCTATTAAATTCTCAAGTTCTTTCAAGATTCAGTTCCCACTTTTCTTCTGATACTTCTTTCCTATAATTTACTCTGCTTCGTTCTTCATGGCCATCATTATGATGGATGACCTTGTAGTCTAGTTACTTTCTTTCTATTCCATCTTACTACCTACCATAAAATTGGACTAAGTACAATGAAATCAAGGAAGGATTTTAGGCAATTTAGGGTATTGAGAGCATAGGCTCTGGGGCTAGACTACTTGAACTTGAATCCTGGCTCTATCATTCATTAGTGTTGGGAATTTAGAAAAGTCACGTCCCTGCTTATATTTTATGTATTTAAGGATGATCTGCTTCATAAAATGCTGTGAAGATTCTGTAAAATAATCCATACAAAGTACAGTAGATCTGTAAGGTAACCACCCAAGGGACTGTAACAAACTTATCAACTTATGAAGGTGGTCAACATAAAGATATAAGCCTTAGTACATGTGGTGCATATATGGTCTATAAAAATTCGGTCAACTTAAGGAGGTGGCCAATGTAGGGAGATACTCAACTATAAACGTTCCACTGTGTGTAGAAGCATACTTATTCTGGAATGAATACTGAAAAAGTATTAGCTATTATTATTCTTTTCTCCATTTTCTATGTAAGGAAAGTGAAGGTACAACTCATGCATATATAAGGCCAGGTTTGGAAAGCTAGAGGCTAATCATGTCACAATTTACTAAGGGAACTTGGGCTCTATAATTCCCTTCTTTGGACCCTAGCTTCTCCACAGATGTTGGGCAAGATGATTTCATAGATACCATCTGATTCTGATGGTCACTCACAGAGCCCTTACTGTGCCAGGCCCTGTTGTAAACACTTCACATTCACATTTCCTTATCAAAGAGGATTAATAAAGTCAAACTGAAACCCTAAAAGATTAAGTGACCTGTTCAGGTCATAGAGTGAGTAAGCAAGAGAAGCAGCATTTGAATCTAGGCAGTCTGGTTCCAGAAGACACTAACTTAACCACTATAGATCCATGATTCAAATATTACTACAAATTTTCTTGACTGAGGACCTGACTCACTAATATAGGCCCCTTCCCTGGAGATTTGCCTTTTGTGATCAAAGGCCTTTACCAAAGGAACTGAGTGGAATTTCATTTACTGTTGAACATTCATTCATTCATTCCAATATGTAACAACATATGCACCCACTGTGTGATAAGGCTTGGCAGGGATCTTCTTAAAGCAATGCTTCCAACCAAAGAGACAGTGAAGCATCAGGCCAAGTTACAGATCATTACTCAAAGGTTTTCTCCTGAAAGCCTTTAAAATCTCATGCAGCATCTAATCTACAGTCCCAGAGGTCAAAAGATCCAGTCACTCTACCCCAACAGAGATCCAGGAACTACTCATCGTGTCATTCCTTGCCCCGTCTCCTTTTGTGGTCTGCTTGGCAAGACTACTTAAGTCTGGAGGAGAAGTGATCAGTTCTCTTTAGGTGTTAGAAACATCAGATCTTACTTTCCATTCTAGCACCCTTTTCCCACCACTGAAGAATCATAGGATTTTACATAACTTTAGTCAGAGAGTAATAAATTCATGGAAAAAAATAATTAGAAGACCAAATCAAAACCATAAAGGGTGATAGGAATCATACGTTAAGAATTTCCTTCAGAGGGTAAATGATTTGCCTAGTGCCTTGCTGTAAATTAGGGTGAGACTATAAGTCTGTTGACTTTCTGCTTAATGACACAGCAATCCTATTTCACTTTCTTCCCTTATTTCTTCTAATTATTTATCTATCAATTCCCTCAAATTTCCCCTTACCCAATTCATCATTTCCACCACTCCCTCATCCCCCTAGTTATCCTTCCTAGCTCTGGCCCCCAAGGCTCTGACCCATTGAGCACTGCTGTCAGCCAGCAAGGAGAGGGAGTCAAAGGGAAAGAGGAATAGATAATTGAAGGAAGAAATATTAAGGCATCTTTCTTGATAGAAAATCAGATAAAGAGAGGAAGAAACAGACAGAAACAGAGACTCAAAGATACAGAGCTGAAGAAAGAGGAGGGAGAAATCTAGAGAAAAAGATACAGTGAGAACACAGAGAAAGGAAAAATAAGAGAAAATGAGAGTGTAAGAGAGTGACTTGTGAAGTGAGTGATCTTGAAAACTAACAAAAGAAGGAAAACAAGGGGAAAAGAGACAGAAGAAAGTAGAAAACAAGGGAAGACAGCAAGAGACAGGGGACAAAAAAAAAAAAAAGATAATGACAAAGAAACGGATCCTAAGAAAAAGACAAAGAAAAAGAATGTGAGATCCAGTGAGGCTAAACAATCAGTATTCTCAGCCTACAGGTGGGCAGGAAGACCAGAGAAAGAGCAAGGCTGAAATCAGCTCTTACCTGCTGCCCTGCACTGAGAATGAACGAAGCATAGGCGAGTGCTGTGGGTTAGGATCTGGCATTTATCCCTTCACTTCTGGTTCAGCTCCACCCACCCAGCCTTCTGTGGTCTCGCCCTGCATTGGACTGGAAGGTATATCAGGTCCTTGCTAGAGATAAAACCCAAAGTAGTCCCCTTCTTGCCTCCCCACCCCACCCGTAGATCTGGTTATTCTCTATTCTTTTCTTTTTCTCTCTCTCTGCAGTAGCAAAATGGGCTCATTTGGGCTATGGAATCAGACTATCCATACAGATCTAGGGCACCTTGAGCAAAATGACCTCTCTGACCACTGGTCTTCTCAACTATAAAAGAAGGGGAATAAAACCCAGAAGTGGCTGTAGCACAAGTGACAGGGACTATGTTGGAGTCTGACCAAGAGCTATTGTGCTCATGAGCTCTAACCATCAGCTTCCACAGACTACTTCCCAGGTTGTTGTAACTATTCAATAACATCATGCACAGAAATCATTTAGCATAGTGCTTGGTATAAAGAAATAAATGCCAAGGTTAATTACATGCTTACTATGCACCACATCCCTTGTCAAATACTTTACATGAATTAATTAGCCTCATAAGAACCTTAAGGAATCCCTTGGGAGTGGAACAAGATGGCTACCAAGAAGCAACTTCTTTACAACTAGGCAGTGAGATTGAGGAGAGAACACTTCGGGCACCTCTGGTTTGTGGGCTTTTCCCAGAAACATCACTTTGGGGACACAGGGAGTCAGTGGGAGACTTCTGGACCCCAAGAAAAGGACGAAAGCAGTGAAGAGGTGGTAAATGTTTACATTTGGTCTGAGGCTGTGGTGGCTGCAGCAAGTTTGCAGACAGGGAAGGACTTTTCTGTGCATTGTATTTTTGTTTTTTGACTTGGGCGTTTGGTTGAGTTAACCTTGGGAGACCTCGGTTTAGAGAACAAGTGACTTTGAGTGGTGCCCAGAGTCCAGGACTGAGCCAATAGGCCAGAACAGAGCTTTCTTTCATTGTTTGGCTACAGGCCACATACAGCCATTAAGGGAGAAGTGTCCTGCAAGCTCAGCCCTCAGGGTCTCAGAGGAAGGCCAGCGCTGGGAGACCTTGGGTGAATGAGCAAGTGACTTTGAACATCAGACAGCAGCTGGAACTGAGATATCAGGGAAGAATGGAGATTTCATTGTTCCACAGTGGGAGAGCTGCCTTGTAGCCTTGGCCCTCAGGGGCATAGAGTAAGGACTGTTTTGGTGTGCCTGATAAGTGGGAAGACACTTTGGGAGAGATCCAAGCAATGCATGCTTTCCTGGGAAACCCTCTACTTAGCCAAGGGTCACGGTTTGGAGAAGTTGAGCTTAAGTAGGCTGATGAGAGATTTAGACTTTCAACACTGCAGGGTTTGAAGGTAAAGAAGTCAGCAGAGGCCATCAGTCTCTATCTTATTCAGCTGTATCAGCATTGTGATTAGCATCTCATACCCCAGAAGATCACCTATTGCGCAGGCAATATTCAGCAAGCAAAAACAAAGCATATATATGTGTGTATTTTTTTATTTGTTTTTGTTGTCATTTTCTTCCTCTTTTTTTTCTGTCAATATTCTCCTCCCCCAATTGTTCTTTTCCTTTTTATCTTCATTTTTCTCATGTAAATATAATTTTTTATTGTTGCCTTTTTAAAGAACTTTATAATAACTTCATTTTTGCTAGTATTTCTGTTCCTGGTTATTTGTTTTTCCCCAATTTTATTCTGTAAGGTTTTTTGTTTGATTTATAATATTTTTTTTCCTCTCTACTTTGTGGAGGTAGGTTACTGTGTCTGCTTAGGCTGGCAAAGAGCTACAGACATCAAGGGAATGACCAAACCCAGCATCCCCAGAGGTTGGGGATTTTTAGCTGTGGGTCAAAGTAACCTACTGTACACCTCTATTACTACTGTCTCTCTCTTTCTGTGCCTCTCTTCTTTTTGTCAATCTTCCCTTACTCACCCACTTTCCTTTCCCTTTTTTCTTTTTTTATTATTTTTTTTTTATTAAATCAAAGCAGTGTACATTAATACTATCGTGGGGTACAGTGTACTGTTTCTGTATACACTTTGAAATACTTTCATCCAACTGGTTAACATAGGCTTCATGTCTTTTTCTTAGTTATTGTGTTAAGACATTTATATTCTACATTTAGAGAGATTCACATGTACCCTTATAGGATGAACCATACACACCTTTCACCACTAACTAAGATTGACTCTCATTGGATTAAAGATCTAAATTTAAGACGTGAAACTAGAAAAATACTAGAAGAAAGTGTAGGGAAAACACTTGAAGAAATCAGGCTGGGCAAAAATTATGAAGAGGACCCCCTGGGCAATTGAAGCAACATCAAAAATATACTACTGGGACCTCATCAAATTAAAAAGCTTCTGCACAGCCAAAAGCACAGTAA
>CAUYQV010013807.1:0-16917 GCA_963574575.1 Galagoides demidoff
CACTGCACCCCCAGCAACTGAAGCAGGGTTATTTTTACATCTTGGAGTGATAACCTTTCTCCCTAAATCATTAAGTGTGAATGAGAACCCGAGGCAACTGGGCCCAAACTGAAGCAATATAAATGGGGTTTGTGTGTGTGCGTGTGTTTTAATACAAAGACGTGCCATTCAGAGAATAAAATGTGTTGGGACAGCTAGGTGAGCCCTGTGGATGTTAGACAGATGTACTGATGACCAAAATAATGAACTATTAAGTTAGTTTTCTTTTTTTAAATTTCTTATAGCATAACTGTGTACATTAATGCAATCATGGGGTACAGTGTGCTGTTTTCATGTACATTTTGAAATATTCTCATCAAACTGGTCAAGATAACCTTCATGTCATTTTCTTAGTTGTTGAGTTAAAGCATTCATACTCTGCTTTTAGAAAGATTCACTTGTACCCTTGTTAGATAAACCATAGAGGTGACCCCACCAATCTCCCTCCCTCCCCCATCCATCCCTCTCACCTCGCCCTCCCACCCCCTTCCCATATTTTAAGGCTATAATTAGGTTATGACATTCCTATAAAAGCTATGAATTAGTTTCAAAATAGGGCTGTGTACATTGGACACTTTTTCTTCCATTCTTGAGATACTTTACTAAGAAGAATATTTTCCAATTCCATCCATAAGGTTAGTTTTCAATAGAAATACAGGGTTAGCCTTGCACTTGTACAGTAAAGATCAACTTTCGAAAATGTACAAAGTTGGCAAGGTGAATCAAGATGGCGGACCAGAAGGATCGTTCAGCTGAGATCCCCTAGAAGGACTGAGGAAAAAGAGAGAACCCAGCCATACCTGGCATGGGGATCTTACCCAGAGTCAAAGCTCAGAAAGCACAGGAGGTAGTGAGCTGGATACAGTGTGTGATCAGGAGCAGTGGAAATCTGATGAATTAGGCTTATGATTGTGACTGGCTGGGATTGGCTGGCTACCCATAGAGGTCTGGGATGGGAGGAAACCCTTCTGGAGTTTTCAGTTGTTGGGGGAAGCTGTGCAGTGAGTGGAACGCTTGGAAAAGTGGGCAGACTCAAACAGTATACAGCAACGAGATTTGAATGCCAGTTGGATGGGATGTGCCATAGGTTTGGTGGCTGGCGAGGCAGCATGGTATTGGCACAAAATAGAGACATTGACATTTGGAACCAAATAGAAAACCAAGAGAGGAAACTAACCTCTTACAGCCACCTGATCTTTGATAAACCAGACAAGAAAATACACTGGGGAAAAGAATCCCTATTCAATAAATGGTGCTGGGAGAGCTGGATAACCACATGTAAAAGACTGAAACTAGACCCACACCTTTCACAACTTACAAAAAATGATTCAAGATGGAGAAAAGATTTGAATCTAAGGCATGAAATCATACAAATCCTCAAAGAAAGTGTGGGGGAAACATTTGATATTGGCCTGGGAAAAGATTTCATGAAGAAGACTCGTGTGGCAATTGCAACAACAAAAAGAAACAAATGGGACTTAATTAAACTGAAAAGCTTCTGTTAGCTAAGGAGACAACAACCAAAGAAAACAGACAACTTTAAGAATGGAAAAAGATATTTGCATATTATGAATCAGACAAAAGCTTGATAACTAGAATCTACAGAGAACGCAAATTAACAAAGAGAAAGACCCAACAATCTCATATATCACTGGGCAAGAGAGATGAATAAAACTTTCTCTAAAGAAGACAGATGAATGTCTAACAAACATATGAAAAAATGCTCATCAGAGACATCCAGACCAAAACTACTCTCAGATATCACCTAACCCCAGTGAGAATGGCCCACATCACAAAGTCTCAAAGCTGAGATGCTGGCGTGGATGTGGAGAGAAGGGAACACTTTTACACTGCTGGTGGGACTGCGAACTAATACAATCTTTTTGGAAAGAAGTCTGGAGAATCCTTAAAGAACTCAAATTAGACCTTTCATTTGATCCTGCAATCCCATTACTGAGCATCTACCCAGAAGAAAAAAAAATCCTTTTATCATAGGACATTTGCACTAGACTGTTTATCAGAGCTCAGTTTACAATCACCAAAATGTGGAAATAGCCTAAATGTCCACCAACCTAGGAATAGATTAACAAACTGTGGTATATGTATACCATAGAATACTGTTCAGCCACTAAAAAAGATGGAGACTTTATAGCCTTTGCATTAACCTGGATGTAGATGGAACACATTCTTCTTAGTAAAGCATCACAAGAATAGAGAAGCAAGAATCCAATGTACTCTATTGTAATATGAAGGCAGCAGATGAGCTAATACAAGGTGAGGGGTAGGGGAATGAGCAAGTGGGAAAAGGGGAAAAGTGAAGGGGTGGGGGGGGCAAGGTGTGTGACACCTTCTTGGGGGAGGGACACAATTATAAGAGGGACTTTATCTAACAAATGCAAACAGTGTAACCTAATACTTTGTACCCTCAATGAATCTCCAACAATACATAAATAATAATGTACGAAGTTGACAGAGGAGAGGGAGAAAGAGAGTGAAGAATGAAAGAATATTTCGCTCTTACCTGGAACGTGGTGGTGTGAGTAGTCAAAAAAGAAAAAGCCCCGAGAACAGAGTTATGATAAAGGGCCTGCATTTGTGCTGAAGTCAATCACACATAGAAGTCCACATCCCTAGGTCTCCCCAGACAGGTATATAATTGGCAATTAAAATTCTCTTTCATGTTAGCCATCACTATTTTTGAATTTCATCTTGCCTTTGATAAGATGGTGTTAAGGGGTAGGGGGGTGATGGAAAAGCCATATGTCCCACAAAAATGATGGCCCTATAAACCTATGCTAGGTAACCAGCAAAGGTAACCAGAAAACCAGTTCTAGGAAGCCTGGGAATCCAGTCATTTATATATTTTTCATTTTCTCTGGTACCCCCCTAAGCTGATCCTAGAGCTCAGAGCCCAGACTAGGTCATGCCAGCCACTTATGCCCTGGATAATTACTTTCTCTGTTATTATAGAGCATGAAGGAGTCAGCATTGATGCCACACCCAGGGCACAAGGTCAGCCCACTTCTCACATGCTGTCTCTTAACTCATTTTTCTAGAAGTTAACTTGTTTCCGTTCTGACCCTGGTGGTTTTCTCTTTCACCAATTGTGTGATTGATATTTAGACTTTAGTTTAATCTCTTAGTTTTATAATGAAACGTCCCTCATTAGAATCCCTGGAATCTAATTATAGAAATTCTCTCCAACCACTGCTCTCCAAGCCAAAGCTCTTTAGCACATTTCCCATCAGCCCCATCTTTGACCAGCAGCCTTCACTGGCCACTTCTTGTCCCTACATTCTGTTGCTGTCAGCCAGCACCCTCATTTCAGCCTGCCTCATGAAATATCTACACCCTGGATCATGTAGTGACTTTTCTTCTTCTTCTTCTTTTTTTTTTTTTTTTTTTTACTTTCTCTGCATCTACTTTTTCTTTCTCCTAAACAACTTATCTTTATCTCTGTCCCAACCCTAATCCCTTGTGGCTAGAAGGCAAGGTGCCAACTGCCAATCACTCTCGAATTCAGTTTTTCCCAAATTCACCTTTGGAGTGGATTGCCCCTTGCTCTGTAGAAAAGCACGTATTTTAAGAAAAAAAAAAAAAAAAAACGCCAACTGCATTTCAAGGAGGATGGTGTATTATTCTTTATGCTTTTCTTGGAATGACTCAGGAGTGGGAAAACAGGAATATATTCCTGTGGTGGTTTCTACTCACCTTTGCCCACTGACATCCTATCTTAACAGTCATAGACGTCACCTGCCACCTGGATCCCTCCTGCATTTGGTATTCAGATTTCAAATCACTTGTATTGCAGTATAACGAAGGAAGACAAGAAGTTCATAATATGTACATATGTATAGTAATACTCAAGTCACGTTTGACTTCTGCAATTACAAGAGATGCAGGATATGATATACGAGATCATAAAGGTTGTCAGCATATATTGAGTATCACAATTTTAATATAGTATTTTCTTTCTTAAAATGTGTGTGTTTGAAGACATTCTCATCAGATTGCAACCCCAAGGTCCATATATATGTTGACTCAAGAAAGCGGCTTTCATTCATAGGACAGCTCGAAGCAGTAGTCCTGGTTTGAGAACAGCTTTGAAATGCTAGGGGTCTCATGGTCAAAGGACCCAGTGATGGCGCCTACTAGAAGTGGGTCTCTGCCATGCGAGTGCCATCCTTAGTTTCACTGAGTCCAGAAGCACGTGGGCCTCCCCTGTCATCTGGGCATACCACCACCTCACACAATAGCCTTTTTCTAAGCAACAGCCACAACTTAGATGGCCTAGAAAACCATTTCAAACTCAGAGCAAGAGACTTACTGAGAGTTCACTATATCAATACATTCGTCTAAAAAACTGGATCACACCCTTTTGCAAGGTATTGCAGAGATTGTGTTTATAATAATTTTGTGTTTTTACTGTTGAAAGACAAATTTAAAGCAAAAATCAAATATTTTAACAAGAACATTCTGACATACCTTTGTTTTTGTGTGCCCCTAGTAAAGAGAAGATGTAGAATTTTGATACAAATTGGTCAATATTATGCAGATTCATCCTCAGTTCCTTCGCTTCAGACACCAACAACCCAAGGCCATTGTTAGTCTGGCTTTTCGTCTCTTTCCTGCCCTTCCACATCCGATTTAGCACTTACAAATACCTAGTACACTGCAATCTCTCACCCCATTACTCCTCCAGGTCATAATTTCTAAAACTTTTCCCGTGGCATGTGGGTGACTGAAATAAGCTACCCTGATCCGAGGGCAGGGTAATCTCAACCGACTGCCACCGTAGGCATTGCAGGTGACATAATACAACTTACAATGACTGCTGATTTTAGTGATAAAAACGATTGTGTCTGTGAGCGGAGAAATTACAGAAGTTTGAACATAGCCCCCATTAGCCTTGACTATAACAGAGGAAGAAGGGAGGAGAAATTTAAAATATTAAATCTGCTAATTTGACAAACCCACCTTATCTGATTATCTAGGACGCAAGCGGAGACCTATACAAATTAACTAGAACATTCTCCATTAATCAAACAGAATCTCTCCTGTGAACTGGAGGACCAATCCTATCAAGCATTTTGGAAAGCGATGGGGAAACTATTTCTAACATATCTCATCATAAATGTATGTTTTCAAAGAGAGGAGCATAGAGGACGTGGAAGAGAATTTCATAGAAGTGAAACTCTGCTGATTAGCTGCCTTGAGGACATAATTTCCTTGCGCTTTCACAGGAAATGGCGAAGTTCAGAAAGATGCCCGTGCCGTGTAGAAGGGCATTCCAGTCCAGCCTCATCATGAGCTATCTGGGCAAGCATAGACCTGTGTCTCAGTGTCCTTATTTGTGAAGTGAGGAGCTTGGCTTGAAATCAGCAGTTCTCAAACTAAACTTTACTGTGCATCAGAATTGCCTGGAGTTGCTTGTTAAATAAATAAATAAATAAATAAAAAACCCAATCCAATTCTTCATTTGCCAGAGACTCCGCTCTGTACAACCAGAGTTAAGTGCACTTTCATGTTATAAAAACTCTTCAGGTTAGAATCTCATTGTAGGTGGTCCTTTGTGCTGTTCTTGGAGAGAGACTGGCTTTCCAACAGTCAGGAGATGGAGTGGGAGTGGGACGCAGAACCATAAAGATGATCTAACCTTCTAGGAAACCAGAATTCTGCAAAGTTCCAGAACTGTATCTCCAAGTTCAAAAAAGCTTTAACTAAATGTTTACGTGATCAATAACTTGGTCTGTCTTAACTAATGCACCTATAAATACATTTGTTTAAAGCGAATGCTCAATTCAGTGCTAGATGCCATGGGGTTATGTATAGAAAAAGGTTGCTTCATGGTTCTCAGCATCAAACAGATTAAAACCTACTTTGAAATAAAGAAAATAGTAAGTAGCTGGCCCATATAAGAGCAGACAGTAATGAGCAGAAGTTCAGAAGAACAGAAAATCAGTGCAGGCTGGGATGATAATAAAATTGTTAAACATTAAGCCTCTGGTTAGATGCATCCTTGGATAGAGAAGAGCTGAGATGGAACATTACTGGCCTCTGGCTGAGACCACCACATGTGGCAGTCCATCTGACCCAGGACCCTCAAAGTCCAGTGATCAAGGCCGCATCTCTCTTGGACAGGGTAGATGGGCCTTACCAACTTTTTTATCTTTCTTTAAGACTTACCAGGCCCTGATTCTGATTCACACATTGGTTCTTAGGTAAGTTAATTCAGTTAATCCAGTAGGTGTCTACACTTCCTATGCTCTTAATATGTTTCCTTCTGTTACCATTATATGACTATTCTTAGTGACCTAATTGTACATTTTATCACCCAAGGGCAATCTGTGTTCCCTCCTTTCTGGGTGTCTTGGGGATTCTCACCAGAGGGTACTGGTGCTGCCTATTTAGCTTTTCTTGAATTCAGAGAACATTTTCCTTCTTACAAATACTTACACTCACTAACCTGACACTTTGGATTTAAATTATTACATGTTTTGAGTCAACACTGGCTTCTGACTCAGCTAGAAAAAATAAACAAAGGTCCAGGGAGCGAGGGGTATATTAAACTGGCCCAGGGAAGACTTTAGGAATTGATCTGAGGCTCCCTTCCTGACTCTTTGCCAAATCCATCATCATCATCATTGCAAAATAGCATCTTGGGTAATGTTTGAGGACTTTTTCTACAAGAACTTGTCTTAGGTTAGGACCAAACAATCACAGCTAAACTGCTGTTTGGGACATTTTCTATTAGACCATGGCTTGTTCAGGAGGTGCTGACAGACAGGATCTAGTTGAGAATTTCTCATATCTGGGGGGAAAGTCTGTGTCATTGTACTGAAAAACACAGAAAGCACACTCCAGCTGACCTGGTGTCCCAGGAACACTTTTCCTGAAACATCATTTTGACAGGGTCAGTCAGGTGGAATCTCCTAAGAATGCCACTTACCTAGTACTTGGCTACTGGGAACATGGCTTCAGAGGATTGAGGAGGAGGATGAAGCACTCCCCCTCCACTGCCACCCTCCTTCCAAGAAATACTGAAGCCCTGATTCTTTCCCAGATATTATAACCCTTTCCAGGAACAGAAATGCCTTCTGCAGAGCGTTCCCTGTAGCGCTGGCCTCAAGGGAAGTACAGCATCTGGTCCCACCCTCCATCTAATTACCCATCTGTTTGTGGGGAGGGAAGGAATGTTCTATTCCCTTCCCTTCCCAAACATTTTAATGTGCTGATTCATGAAGTCTTCTGCAGCTGCACCTCCAAGGCCACCCCAGTGTCTAGAGCTCACTGGCTTAGCTTTTCCCTTCACTACTGAGGTGGGGCTACCTGAGACCCAAGTCTAGCTTTCCTCACCTTGACTGTCTCTGCTCACCTGGACCATTGCATTGGGCTGCCCCAGTTTCCATGTTCCTATGACTCTGTGATACTGAGCCCCATTGGGGTACCTAAGATACCTGCTTTAGGGGTGGTCAGGGAGCTTTCTGATGTGCTCTGGACCTGCAGCTTCTGACAGCACCAGCGAAGATGCATGCAGCATGCATGCTTTGCATCCAAATCTCCCAGAATTTCCTCAGCCGATGGCCCCTTTGGGTATTTCCCCTCACTTTAGAAGCCATGTTTAGAAACAGTTTATATACCAAAAAAAATGCATTTAATAAGCAAGAATTCAATCATTCTTTTTAAAAAGATTAATAAGATCTTTGTAAGAGCCAAAAAGTGATTAGTCTTTAATAAATGGAATGGCCAGTCCATTTTGCTATTATTTAAGCTTCAAGCCAATATTTTTTAGCTGGTTCAGGTGATCTGGTTATGGAGAATTTTGTCACGTTGGGTTCAGCTTTTTGCAACACTGAAGCACTTCAGATCCCTGTTAATATCTAAGTATAGCAGTAAAGGGAGTAACTTTGAACACAGAAACACTATTTAGCCACGTACTAATTATATGACCTTGGATAAGTTTCTGAACTTGATGCAGCTCAGTTTCTTCATGGCTAAAATTGGGATAATGATGCTATTGATCCTGCAGGATTATCGTGAAGATAAACTGCATAATGTTTATAAAGCACTTAGTACAGAGATGCACAAAGCAAGAATTAGCAAATGTTAGCTCCTGCTACCTTTATTTTCATCATTTCTATCATCATCATCACAACCCAAGAAGCCTGAGAATGAAGGGACTTCAATTAGAAACCCTTCTTTCCATTTATTCCACTTAACTTGTGGCCCTCCTAGTAGCTCCCACTATATCCATACTTTACAGTTTTTTTTAAATAGCAATGGACGCATGGTCACTCAGATGAATTCTACTTTTTATGGCCACTTTGCATCTACATGTGGCCATAAACTAGGTGATAGTCCATGGTACATGAATGTGTGTGATGTTTGGACTTTAAACCATGCCCTTGAAAAGAAAGAAGTCTATGCCTCTTTCCTGTTTTCCCCCTCCCCTTCAACTAGAACACAGACACAGTGGTGAATCATCTTTAGCAGAGCCAGAAAGGGAAGCATTCAGGAGATGGCATGGCAAGAAGATACAGCCCCACTGCCATCAGCCACCATGCCAGTTCTAGACCACCAGCCAGACTGTTCAATGAGGAGAAAGAAACTTCGTTGCTTTAAACTACTGAATCTTTGGGTCTCTCACTGTGATACCATGGTGGTATATCCAAAAACAGATCAAAGTAGAAACGGTACTTCTCCCCAGTTACACAACTTCTGGAAGTCCAAACCCACAGCATCACTCCAGCTTACCATGGCTCATTTCTGATGGGATGTAAGTGGATCATACTGCATCCATTGAGAAGAAAGATTATTTAGCCCCCTCGTGGGCTGCTGGGGAATCAATATCTCAATTACAAGGAAGCACACCATGTTTACATTTTACACAGTGGCAAGATGAAGGTCAAATCACAATCCTTATAACCTTCATCAAAACCATGTATTGCTGTGTTTGTCAAGTGGGATTCAAAATCAGATGAACCTGAAGAGTTTTCATCTTCTTGCTTCCTCCCTTGTTTGTTTATATGGCTATGCCTTAAAAGATTAAAAGGCTTGCAGGGCAAAAGCATGACAAAATAACATGAAACCCTTGGGCAAATGAAATAACTCTTCTGTTTTAGGGAAAAAGGCAATTAGTCACTTGAGATTTTCTGGGTGGGACAGTGGCTAGGAGATTATTATATTCCTTTCCTGTTGTATATCTAAAATCATTTGAGAATTCATCAAAGCTGTAAGGAAAAAAAAGAAAAAAACAAGAGCAAATCCCCTTCCCTTCCCCACTACCCCGTGAGTCATAAGCTTCCTGAACTGGAACTGCTCCAAGCATTATGAGTGTGGAAATGTCATCTCTGAGAACAATTCATGCTTCTCTGTGTGGAAATCTCACACAGCCTTACAAAGGCCAACCTAGGACGTGGCGTGGTCCGGCCTCATCACGCTGCCTGACTGGTCTCCATGATCATTAGAAACATCTGACTTCTCCACGAGCACTTGCTGCCTTTCAGTGGAGTCGGGTCATGCATTGAAATCAACAAAAAACATTCATGATAGCAACAACAACAAGGAATTGCTTAAGCTTTACACATTACAAGGGGATAATGTCAGTTTTATAATAAAAAGAAAGGAACCTCAATTCAGAAATATTAGAGAAGTTATTTAGGATGACATAGAGAACCATAAAGAAAGTGATGATGGTGGCAGTTATGGTGAGGGTGGTGGTAGAGGATGATGGCTATTTTTTAATCTTTGTGTGCCAGTGGGCCAGTATTCAAAGTGTCGTTGCTGGCAGGGATGTAGAGCCACCAGACCATGGCCAGGGCCTTAGCCACAGAGCTGCCACTTTCATTTTAGGAAAAATAAGAATTGACTGGGAAGCACTTATGTAAATTAGGAATAATCTGGCAACCATGTTAATGGATGTGCCACTCTGAGAAACAAATCTCACATTTTGCTTCTCCTGTCAGAAGGGGTTCTGTGGGGCCATTTATACCTACAGAAGAGTGGCCAGAGGACATCTTGTGCATGGCAATGAGTCCTGTCCATTCCCTGGGATCCAGTCAGGAGAGACATGATGGAGGAGATCACTTTTGACTTGGGGGGTCACAGGAGGGCCTTTCACATGGGCAGAACGTGCATTTACTGTCTCGCTGGAGTCCTCTCAGGAGAGCCGTACACTTGAAGCATGTGTTGTGATAGAAATGGAAAGAAGGAAAAAGAGCTCAGCCGAAAGCTCCAACTACATTCCAGGGATTGTTGCATTTGACCCATTCATCTATCTGGCTAATATGAACTGAGCTCCTGGATGCACTGTGCTCTTGTGCAGACTCTGAAGAAACAACACTTGATATAGTGGGTTGAATATTATACACTCCCTCCCCCAAAAGATGCCCATATCCTAACCCCCAAATAAGGAATGTGACCTTATTTGGAAAAAGGGTCTTGGTAGATGTAATTAGATTAAGGATATTAAAATGAGGTGGCCATGGATTATCTAGTGATGCAGCCCCAAGCCAAGGGACATGTAGAGCCACCCGGTGCCAGAAGAGGCAAGGGTAGAATTTGTCCCAAAGCCTTTGGAGGAAATGTCACCCCATCAAGATCTTGATTTTGCGGCCTCTATAACTGTAGGAGAATAGATTGCTGTTGTTTTAAGCCACACAGAGTTTACAGTAGTTTGTTGTGGCAGCCACAGGAAACTATTATGATGGACTAACCAACCAAACACCCTGTCCTTGCGATTGTTTCATCCTGCTAGGTGGAGACAGATGAAAAACAAGTAAAATGTGTTAGGTGTTGGACTGTGATCAATGTGATAGAGAACAGTGAAGCAAGACAAGGGAACTGGGACCAGGAAAGGCGTTAGTTATAAATCATCCAGCAAGATGTGACAGTGAAGGGACATCAGAACATAGGGTAGAAGGAGATGAGGAAACATATCACGTGGCCTGGTGTACTGAAGGAAGTGACAGGGAAGCATGGATGAGAAGCCCAGGTCACAGAGTGCTTGTTCCTGTGTTACCATTTACTCAGTATACATTGATCAAGCTTGTACCATGTGTATTTTTTCATGGCATTCTTACCACAGCTTAGAGAAGTAGGTATGAAATCCATACTATGGGTATCCCAAAAGTTGCTTATAAAATCTCCATACAGAGGGAAGATGGGAAATTGTAGCTTAATATGCCTTTATTTACAAGATTTTCATCATAGAATTTTACAAAGAGGTGGCCAACATGTAGAGAATATTTTGTAAATATTTTTTTAAATATTGTAATGAATATTTTGCAAATAGAAGTATATTTAGCTAGAATTTCCCATTTTCCCCTTGTATGATGACCTGTGGGACAATCTGTAGATGAAATGCTGAAACTCTGCTCAAGATAACTCAGCTCCTACCTGGCAACACTGGAGCAGGAATCTAAGTTTGAGGCCAAATTCAATGTTCTTTCCCTAATATTGCAATGACTTACATATTTATCTCATTTACAGTTTATCTACATGGTCAGTCCAATGTGATGGGGGTTTTTTTGTTTATTTGGGATTCATTGAGGGTGCAAAGAATTAGGTTACACTGATTGCAGTTGTTAGGTAAAGTCCCTGTTGTAATTGTATCCCACCCCCAAGAGGTGTGCCATATACTGTGACCCTCCCTACTCCCCTCTCCTTGATCCCTCATTCCCCTACCCCACACCTTGTATTAATTCATATATTTCCTTCCAATGATAATTGAGTGCATGGGATTCTTGCTTCTCCATTCTTGTGATGCTTTACTAAGAAGAATGTGTTCCACTTCCATCCAGGTTAATGCAAATGATGTAAAGTCTCCATCTTTTTTAATGGCTGAATAGCATTCCATGGGGATTTACATATACCACAGCTTGTTAATCCATGTAGAAAAAGCATTTGACAAAATCCAGCATCCTTTTCTAATGAGAACACTTAAGAAACTAGGCATAGGTGGCACATTTCTTAAGCTAATTGAAGCCATCTATGACAAATCAACAGCTAACACCATACTGAATGGTATAAAACTAAAAGCATTTTGACTTAGAACTGGAACCAGACAAGGATGTCCACTATCACTAGTATTTTTTTTTTTATTTGAGAAAGAGTCTCACTTTGTCACCCTTGGTAGAGTACCATGATGTCATAGCTCACAGCAATCTCAAACTCTTAGGCTTAAGCGATTCTCTTGCCTCAGCCTCCTGAGTACCTAGGAATATAGGCACCCATCACAATACCTGGCTATTTTTTTGAGATGGGAGTCTCACTCTTGCTCAGGCTGGTCTCGAACCCATGAGCTCAGGGCACTCCACATGCCTTGGTCTCCCAAGTGCTGGGATTACAGGTGTGAGCCACCACACCCAGTCAACTATTGCTACTATTATACAACATAGTTCTGGAAGTTCTAGCCAATGCAATCAGGCAAGAAAAGGATATAAAGGACATCCAAATGGGGGCAGAGGAAGTCAAACTCTCTCTCTTTGCTAATGATATGATGGTGTACTTGGAAACCCCCAGAGACTCAAACAAAAAACTCCTGGAAGTCATCAGGAAATACAGTAATGTCTTAGGGTATAAAACCAATGTCCACAATCAGTAGCCTTTGTATACACCAGTAACAGTCAAGTTGACAAGCAAATCAAGGACACAATTCCCTTCATAGTAGCTTCAAAGAAAATGAAATACTTAGGAATATACCTAACAAAATAATTAAAAGATCTTCTCAAAGAAAGTTATGAAACCCTAAGAAAAGAAATTGCAGAAGACACTAATAAATAACATGCTGTTGGCTGGGAAGAATTAGCTTTGTCAAAATGTCTATTCTACCCATGTGACAGTTTTGATGAGCTCAGCTAGATACCCCTGAGGCTGGTACAGATGTATTTTGAGCTGAGAATCACTCTCACACAGTGAGTGGATAAGGTCAAGGACGATGGATTGCAACCTTTCACACTGTGTTCAGAACATTACAGTAGCTCTGTGACTCCAGGTAACATTGGGTTGACTATCTCTTTAAGTGACTTAAGTGTTTTTTTTAATACAATATTTCAACAATCCAGATTTATAACTAGGGACAATGGGAGGAATACTGTATAGGGAGCATAAACAAATGTAAACGCAGGATAGTCACCTATGTCACCCATGCAGCCACTGAACATGGACAAGAGAACAGAGAAGACGCTTTCATTTTTATGCAAGTAGGTCTGACCCGATCATAGACCTCTCAGACTTGAGTAGTTCACATGGGTCACAGTGTGCCGTGTCCGAGATGCTGCAGAAAGAGGGGAGGGAGAATCAGGTGGAGGGACTGCAAATGCAGCTTACCCCCCAGCATTGCAGCACAGAGATGACTGCCCACCCCCTGGGCACTCCTGACAGCACCCACCAAAGGAGCCTCTGAAAGTGTGATGGAAGGAGTTGAGGAATAGTGAACAGGGTGTAGCCAGCATACTCCATCTCCTAAATAACTCCATCTAAACAGGAACTCACATGTTTCTGATGCCTCTCTGCTGTGTCTTTTATATTGTCCCTTAGTTCATTTGAGGGGAAACTCTGGGTAGATTGGCTTCATGTAAATACCGTACTTCTTTATCATGCTAATAAAGGAGAATCATGACAGTTGAATAAGTCAGCCTAAAGTACATACTCAATAAATGCTCTTTGAAAAAAGTTCCCAGTAAATGAGAGGGAAATTCTGTTTTGATTAAGAATGTACTTGTGGTTAGTGAATGCAACTGTAGAATGCTGAGTCATCTGGATTGCATCCCTAACCCATGTCTATCAGTGTTCCCTTGTGGCCATTCTTCTGGACGGCTGGGACACAGATAAGGAAGGAGGAGAGAGCAAGGAAGGCTGCAAGGCTCGGCAAGCTTACAAAAGATCTGTGCTGGGACGTCACCAACACACTGTGCCAGCTAAGACCTGGGCATTCACTCTAATTAGGATATTGACTGCTGATTATAATAAAGACACATACAAACAGAAGGTTGAACAAGGTAGAATGGCTCTTCTTTCTCATAAACTGATCCAGGACAGGATCAGGACTCTGCTCTTCACTATTATTCAGGGACTTGTGTTTGGAGAAGGTCAAAGGTTGTGGGTTATCATTTCAAATTGTGTCTTCAGCAATCTGTAGTAGCTTTATGACCCTAAGTAGCATTGGATAATTTATCAAATCTGATCTGTCATCTTCTAGGGGGCTGTCCTCTTTTCTGTGTCCTAGGCTATATAGCAAGGCTTCGGGAGGGGATAGGATGGAAGAAGAGAAGCCCATCTTCCTTTTATAAAAGGCATTGACTAGAAGTTCTTTCTCTTCCCTTCATTCCCCCTTGACTATGCCTGAGTCACATGACCATGTCCACTGCACTGGAGGCTAGGAAGCAGACATTCTAGGTAGGAATCCATGTACCCAAATAATACCCAAAGGGCAGAGTTGAGATGCTCAGGAAGACACATTTCCCACCCTAACCCTTCAATGCTGTATGCTGCTGTATTTTGGATGCATATTTTGCTATCTCCATTTAAAGGTTAAGCTTGAAGAAGAGAGAATGTCTCCCAAATGTCTCTTTGAATGTCATCAAAGCCCATGAACTCCAGGTCCCAGCCTCTCCTCAGTCTTTCTCCCATTTCATTTTCTTCTCCTTCTAGGTTCCTACTTTCTGTCACTAAAGTACCAACGTGGGCTTAGTTGCAGGTTAGAGACCCCCACACAACTCAGCACCACACCTGCCCATTGATCTGGGCCACTCTCTCCAACAGCCTCAGGCCTTCAGCTGTCCAATTTCCATGTAGAGCATTGAACAAAGTTTTCCACTTGTGAAGGACGAAGGAAAATCTCCAACTATTTGTGTGTACACCTCCTCTCCTTCCCAGAGAAACAGAAATTGTCTCACAAATACACATAGTTCATTTCAGAAACAACATTGACTTTTCATCACAGCTGGTGCATCCATTCTATTAGACAAGAGGGCTAGGCTCTTATTTCTTTTGCGATGTTTTGTTTTGATTCGCTTCTTTTTTAAATGTTTCCATAAGGTTTTGCTCTTTAAAATAATTCCTGGAAAGGTGTTTATTTAAGAGGCTTTACAGAAAATATATGAGGTGTAGGATCATGCTTATTGCTAGTGAATAGCAGGCATGAAAAGATTCAGTTTAAAATATGAATTCTGTTTATCTTACATAACTTCTGTGATATTCAGGACATATTTATCCTAGTGTTGGCGTTCTGTTGTTTTTGTTTGTTTATGCTTAATGTGGCAAATGTCCTGAATATATAATTGACAATATAATTTAAAATTGTTCAGAAATGTGCTCAGTTCAGGGTCAGTACCGCATTTGCTGTACTTAAGTAGTTTAAGACAGCTTGTGTTTTAGCTGCACTTTGTGAAACTCAGATGTCCTTTAACTCAAAACTTTATGGTAATTTCTATTTTCTGGAAGTTCAAGGAAGGCACTTTTAAGTCTCACTCACATCTCCTTAATATAAAAAAACAAAAGAGACCCCCAATACAATAGTTAGTTACCATGGAGTTTATTGCTGTGTTCTGTGTATGTTTTTAGACCTTAGTGATAACGTTTCATTAAAACAGAGAAAGAAAAAAAATTGATCTCAGACCCCTTCTCCCAAGTGCATAGCGAAGCGATACTCAGATATATCTTATAAAGCATTTGGCTGACACAATTTACTTTCCCCCAAGACAGCTCCTTTGTGAGAACCACCAAAGCCTGCCTTTCTGGGGTAAACCAAAGGCTGAGCCTGAGGAAGATGGTAGCCACAGAAGACAGGCCAGGCTCAGCTCTCGTATCATTGTCCTCCGTGGTGCCATTGGCTCCATCTTCATGGATAGCCCTTAACCAAGAGTAGACTATGCCCTTCTGCAGTCACTAGTTTGCCTCTGATTGTGTCTGAACAAGAAAAAATGATGAAGTGAGCCTACTCCAGCAGAATTTGAGGGGATCCAGGAACCCTTATTGATGTTTGAAAACTGCTTCTTTTCAAAATGGTGGCAATTCTATTTTCACAAAAATAGAATTGGTTTCATCCCAATAGTATGTTTGGTTGTGTTAGAATAACTCCAGTTCTTGGAATTCACTCAACTAGGAGTGATCTGATTTGCCATTAAAGTTCTGTACGTATTTGTCTCCAGAACACCCAGATTTGAATGACTTAAATATCAATGACAGTGACATGATGATGTTCATTGACCCTTTACTCTGTGCTGGGCACCCTGGCAGGCGATCTGAGAGAACTGTCACACTCAATTTTCACTATACTTTCATGAGCTCTATGTATCAACACGAAAGCCACTTCACAGATGTGGAAATTGTGGCTCAAGGTGGGGATTGGTTTGTCTATGGTTTTATCCAGAATCAAATCTGAGCCCCAATTTCGGAGTTCATGCTCTAAACTCTCCTGCCTTACTTAGAAACATTCCCTAAGGACTAAAAGATATCTTAAAAAATATCGTGGGCAGCACCTGTGGCTCAGTGAGGATGGCACCAGCCCCATAAACCGAGGGTGGCAGGTTCAAACCCAGCCCCGTCTGAACCGCAACAACAACAAAAAAATAGCCGGGCATCGTGGCGGGCACCTGTAGTCCCAGCTATTCAGGAGGCTGAGGCAAGAGAATCGCCTAAGCCCAAGGGTTGGAGGTTGCTAAGGGCTGTGATGCCACAGCACTCTACCGAGGGTGACAAAATAGACTCTGTGTCTAAAAAAAGAGAAAATATATACTGTAAGAGAAATGCCTGAATATTTTGTGTCCAACTTTTCTTTCTTTCCTTTTTCCATAGCAATATTGGCCACACAGTAACAAGGGAAAAAATGTCATGTTGTATTTGTCCTTTTCCTCAGTTGGTCCTGCCAACCTATTT
>CAUYQV010013808.1:0-59908 GCA_963574575.1 Galagoides demidoff
CTGGAGAACAAGAAGGGAATAATATGGTTTTCGGCTGCCATGTGGCTATTTCACCAGAATATGAGTTTTATATTATTTTTGTTAATTTTATAATGTTAAACTGTAATAAATAATTGCTGAGAAGTGATTATCGAGAACTGCTTATCAAAGTTTGCATTGTTGTCAGGCCCTGCCCTGCCCTGCCCTGCCCCGTCCCCAGTCCCCTGCTCTGCCCCCTGCTCCACCCCCCAGCCATGTTGTCCCGCCTTACAGATGTTAAAATCTGGTCACCCTATGGGAGGCGTAGGACTGGACAGGGAGTTCAGTTCTTACTCTCATCTGATGCAAAGCCTTCGGAAGTAACCTAGGACCTGGTTCACCCACAATGGACAAGACGGGTCGTGCTGGCTCCAAGACACTGGTGGTGGCCCAGGGAGGTGATTTGGCCAATACCGTGCATAGGGTCAGGCAGCAATGTGAACAAAATGTGATCATAGGTGATGCCATTCTTGATCGGAGAAAAAAATAGTAAATATTCTAGAACGAGAAGTGAGTCTTCCTACAATTCTTTCCTCAGCTTCACCTGGTAGCTTTCGTTACTCTTGAATGCCAGTTTTAATATGGACAAACAGGAACTTTTCAGAGGGAAGTGTCTGAGGTAAGCAAAGAACTGAAAGGGAATGGCTGAGATGCCGAGTCTGGTCTGAAGGGAGTCCCAAGAGGGACACGACGATCCCGCCTCAGGTCAGTGCTGTGCCTGAACTGGGATTAAGACCACCAGGTGAAACACCAGGACTCAGATTAGAGCTGCAGATAATGAGTAACTTTTGCCTAGGTGGGGTTGCTCGGGAGGGGGCAGGGCTGGGGAAGGGAGGCAGCAGCAGATGGGACTTGACCACTCAGCAGCATTGAGAGGTGGTAACTGACTTCCCCCCTTGTCATTCCATAAGTATGTACCATCTGTCTTATTGGCCACCTTACTGCTGCAGTTATGTAGGCCAACAATTTGGGGGCTCACCCTGTCATCTGTCAATTGCCCTTTTCTTTCCACCCTGGAGCCTGCTTGTGACTTCTTTATTTAAAGTCCTCAATAATTGTTTATATTTTTTTCTTATCAAGAGCAAAATAAAAATTCCTCATACCCAGGCTTCTTGTGTTCCTGTCTCACTTTACAGGATCCCTTTCTCCCCACACCTCCCTCCTCCAGTCACTCACGCTGGTCGCTTACTATTTCCTGAATCATTAGTTACTTATGAGACTTGTTACTTCACCTCTCAGATCTCTGCTTACCAGGAAGGCCTTCTTTATTTTTATTTTATTCTTTTAAGCCGGCCCAAGGCTGGTTGGAACCCACCAGCCCTGGTGCAAGTGGCTAGCACCCTAACCATTAAGCTATGGGCACCCCCAGGGAGGCCTTCTTGCTCATCTTCTCTAAAAGTGTCCTCCTTCATGGCCTGGGTAAGCTCCAAGAGGTCAGTGAGTGGTCTGGTTCATGGATGTCCCTTCGGCACCCAGAACATTAAAGCAGTTCTGCAAAAATAGCGGTGAAATAAATGAGCTCCCTGAAAACACTTTGGAAGTCATAAACCAAGAGAGGCTGAGGAAGCCAATACATATTAAGAAAAGAAAAGCCACAGATGAGAGGAGATAAACGAGGGACAAGGGCTGTGGGACAGCACAGGATGCTGGCCTCACACTGAGGGACATCTCATTGACCTTCATAGCAAGGTGATGAGGATGTGTGGTTGTCACCCTGAAATGGGAGAGAGGGGGCCACCATGGGGTTTCTTTCAGGGGGTTGACATGCCAGTTTTGTATTTTAGAAAGACACCATAATTTCAAGTGCTTCACGGAGTTAGTAGGGCAGTAGATGAGACCAGAGCTGCTGTAATAGTCCCTCTGAGAAAAAGCCCACACTTGAACTTCAACCATATATCAGCGGGTGGTAGAGATAAAGAAATGGCTTTTAGAGAGAGGTAGGCAGAAGAACTCCTGAATGCAGTAATGCAAAACCATAAATCAAGCATAATCTTGAGAGACAGATATTATTCCCAGAAGCCATCTCATCTTATCTGCTAGAGTCGTCTCTTTTTATGCCTTTCAATGAGAGCAATTAGAAATGCTTTCAGAATGTCTTCTTCATGGAAACCAAGGTTGTCATTCTGCACACCGGAGAACAGATGCAACTCTAACAACACTCATTCGTATATGCCGTCACCTGCTCACACCGCTCAGTGACTAAACACTACCTGTGAGGACCCTGCCTCTCATAGCTCAGTGTCCCAAGCTGCAGAGAAAGAAGTGCACACTTTGAACATATTTCACAGTGATATTCATTTGTGACCATGTTGTCAATTTTATGAAAGCTCCATCCTGGCATTATTAAACCCTAAACCTGTTGTCAGACTGAATTGAAACTCCTCTTTTGCCTCCTGCAGGATTATCATTATATTTTGACGTTGTTGGCACCACATGCAGCCAGACCTCTGGTCCCCCAAATCCCATTCAACTGCCTGCCTTAACTTCTCTGCCCAGAGAAAATGTCTAAGTCGCAGAGACCCTGGCTCTCACATTGATAATATCTGCCTATATCTATATAATACCTGTCTGGGCAAAGCAGCAACTGCATGAAAGGAAAACATTGCAAAGTATGAAAAAGATTTTTCTTCAACCCAGGAATTGATAGTAGTAGATCCTGAGGAATGTAGTTGAAAAAAATAAATAAATAAGCTCATATTCTGATGAGCTCAGCAGTGAAAAGAGAAACAAACATCAGAGGATCACAGAAACACAAAGTCTACAGAGAACCAGGTCAAGTGCTGTATGTCCAGCACACGAGATAACTCCATCTTCTCAGCCTCTATCCTGGCATTGAACAAGAGCGGGAAAAGCTAGACAGGAGTCCAGTGTCTCAGTATCTTTATGGGAGGTTGTGTTGGAGAGAGATCTAGCCTCTGAAACCAGGGCTTTTTGGTAGGTGGGAGAATGGTGGAGGAGACACAAGAAAAGAATTCAAGCTCAGTAGGGTGGGCTGTACCTGAAGGAACTCTCAGCAGAAAGGCATTTGATGTTGAGAAGTCAGAAGCCAGCAATCCATCACCACCCTACAAAAAGTGTCACCACCATACATTTACTCATACAATGAACCCCGTGTGTGTATGCGCTGCCGGACAGGAGATGTGAGAAATAGAGTCATCCTCCTCCTGCCTCGGTTTCCCGTCTAGAAGAGGGTGTGACAGAACTATACAAGCAGTCCCCAGACATGTCACTATTCATACCAAGGCGCCAGAGAGCCCTTTTACTGAGCTGTCCCCAGCCCTCCATTGAGAGGTGCTTTCTTCTTTGATGTGAAAAGCAGTTAGCCACTACCCGCAACAGGACAATGTGAAGCTGCTCTGACTGATGGCAGGACCTCATCATACTGCTTATGTGCATTATTTTCTTGCTTTTGAATTCACTGGTCATAATAAAGCCTTGCATGTCTGCAGACCAGCCAGAAGAATTAATTAAGAGGAGCCTTTTAATGTAGAAAGCAGCTTACTGAGATAATGGAAAAGGCTTTGGTAAAACTTGGCTTAATTGGAACTTCAGGCAATTCCTGGCTTGTTGTACGAGGGATTTTTACTGTTCTAGACAGGATGAGCAACCTATTTAAAGAGCTTATGGGCAGAACTGGACTCAGAGGTCTCGGTAGAGATGGATGTGACTCAGACAATCAGGGTGGTCTCCCAGAACAGCAAGCGGGGAGTGTAGACGTGCTCTTTTGTCACTCCACAGACATGCCAGGATTATAAACCTCTATTGTCTCAGATAGCCCAGAAACTAGAGGATGAATTAGAGGGTCAAATTCCAGGAAAGCAAACTTCCTGTCTGTTTCTAGACACAAAGAAGGGATGAGATAAAGAGGACCCCAAATGCAGGGCTTTGGCATTTGAAATGCAGGAATTCATGCCCCAATTCTACCATGTACTTCCTGGTAAATTCTAGATAATAATGCTCACCTCATAGCAGCAGGGTGAATATTAACTGTTAATAGAGCATGTGAAATGCATAAAGCTCTATTGCCATGTGCAGCATTCTCTGAGCAGGACACAGAAGGTTCGTTAGAGAAAGTAGATGGCAGACAAATTACATTGGCTGGGATGCTGACTTTTTTTTTTCTCCATTTGAATCATGGTACATTAACTGAGCAACTGGAAGACAAAGCCAATTGAAATGAAATGCCTTTCAAGGACATGAAAGAGCTTTAGGGAAGAAGAAAGTGGCTTTGTCTTTTGATGGGCTGGCCAAGGGTGGGCAGAGGCACAAAAAAAATGACTGAAAAGTAATTGTCACTGGTCCCACTGTACAACTCTGTGGTTTTCTCCCAGAGTCCAAATGCTACTCATCAGAAATGCTTATACCTGCGACTCAGTGAAATGATCTGAAGGATTGTTTGTTTCAAAATTAGCTTGATTCACATCTGTATTACCAGTGATTAGTTGATTGCATCTTAACTTTGAAGTTCGATTGCTATAAAGTGCTATATGTACGTCATCCTAAAATGTATTCTCCTGAAGGATGTTTGCTTCACATTGCTTCAATGGGGCTGAACTCAAATTCTTTTAACACATACCTTGGATGGCTTTGGGGAACATGCCTCTGTTCTTCTCTTGTAATACTTAGATTACCCACTAGACTTGAGAGCAAAGAGTATTTCCTTGTTTCCAAACAGGAGACCTTTCATGGATGGCAATTTCTCCAGTAAAAACATGATTGTTCCTCTTGCCATAACAAAGACAATGGAACTGAAACCAGGGTATTATCCTGGCATTTTTCCCAACTTAGCAGATATGTACGACTTTGAAAATAAACAGCCTTAAATAAGATCCCAGAGGCAAGGAAAGATCCAGAAGAATATGCACTTATTATAACAATAATCTTCTAAATATAGCAGCAGAAAGCTACCCTGATATAACAGAAAATTTCGGGATGGTTTTCATAGAAGAGGTTAAATTATAGCAGTTTTTGTGAGGGAAAAATAGACCCATATCTGTTATTCTTCACAGTGTATGCTGTGCTAGTACCTAATACAAGTCTATTACTGTTAGGAGCTTTCATGTTTGTGCTCTAATTTTATCTGCATGACAAGCCTGAAAGACATATATTTTTATTCCCATTAAAGATTAGGCCACTGAGGCTGAGAGAAAGCAAATAATTTTTCTAGGTTCAATAACCATCAAGAGTGAAAATTGAAGTGTGGAATGTAAGCTTTTCCCTCCAATTGTGAAGAGTATTTTTACTCCCTAGTTTCCGGAAAGCTATTTTGCTTTTATTTTGCAATTACCTCCAGCAGTTTTCTGGTGATTCTATGCTAAAGCTCCTACCAAGGTTCCTACTCCAGGAGAAGGCACCTCTTAAGAACTTCCCATCCCAGATCAGGAGTTCCCAAAATAAAGTACACCTTGGAATCACCTGGAGGGCTTGATCAACACACATTGCCAGGACCCAGTTTAGATTCAGTAGGTTTAGATGTGGCCAAAGCATTTGCGTTATTTTCCATCGAGATACACCTTACATACTATAAAATTCAATCCTCCACTTGCACAATTCAATGGCTTTTGAAAAACTTTACCTACTTGTAAAGTCATCAATATGGTTTTAGAACATTTCTATCACCCCACAAAAATCCTTTGTGTCTTTCTGTAGTCATTCCAAGTTTTCATCTATAGGCACTGGCAGTCATTAATCTACTTTTCTGTCTCTGTAGATTGGCTTATTCTGGAATCATACAACATATGATCTCTTGCATCTACCTTCGTTTTACTAAGCATAGTATTTTTGAGGTCTTCTGTGTTGTGGCATGCATGATTATTTCATTCCTTTTTATGGCTGAATGGTATTCCATTCATTGTACATACCACAACCTGTGTATCTATTCACTGAGAATTTGCATTCATGAAAAATTCCCATGTGATGCTGAAGCTTCTGTTCTGATAACTATGTTTTGAGAACCCTTTGTTGTCTAGGCCAATGCTGCCCATTGGAATCACCAGAGCTTTTACAAAATATAGTGCCTAGGCCTCATCCATATATATACATGGATGAAGCCTAGGTATTATATATATATATATATATATATATATATATATATATTACATAGAATTATTATACATTATAATTTCAGATTAAAATATATTTATATTTCAGAGGGTACAATTAGGTTACAACACAATGTTTGTATTTTTGCATTGCATAAAGTCCAAGATGTAGTTAAGCCCTTCATCCAGTAGGTGTGCCATATATCTTTTCATTGTGTCCATTAGGTAAGAGAACACCCATGCTCCTCCTTCCTTTTCTTTCTCTCCTCTTTCCTTCCCTCTCTCTCCTCCTTCCTTCCCCTCTCCCTCACTCTCATCCATATTTTGACTTAAATGGTCTAAGGTGAGGTCATTTAAGAGCTCTTAGGGGATTTGAACCTACAGCTAAGGCTGAGAATGCCACCTCTAATCTCTTGCTACTCAAGATGTCCTCCAAGGATAAGTAACAACAGCCCCTAATGTGGGACCTTACTGAAATTTGTGGATCACAGGTACCACCCCAGACTTCCTAGGTGATTCCTAGACACATGTGGATTGATTATACACAGGGTATATAATCAAAATATCTCTGCCATGGAGCAGAGACAGGAACAAAAGGAAAATTCCACTTTCAGACTGAACTATAATGAGGACCAAAGAAAAAGTTGCTGATGAACAGGTGGTTCCTTTAGTTTCAGTTGCTGAGATTACTCTTTGCATTGATCAAATTATGACACAGTTATTGACCTTCCTTCCTGTCCTTGTAGTTGCATATAAACTTAGTGAGGGGAGCTGGACTAAACTGCCTGCTCTAAATAAATCTCATTCCCTTTCTAGGGAATGTGGCTGGGACATGCTAATGAGTTTCATCTGTGCCCATCCTAATGAGCACATGCTGGGAATCCTCCAACAATTTCTTGTCTGAATTGCTGGAGCCATTTGGATTCTGTGGTGCCTCAACATCTTGATCAGATTAATAAAGTCAGTAGAGTGTAAACATTTTGGGGGGTAAACCTGTTTAGTTCTAGGTATTAGGTAAGTGTTAAGGAATTAAACCATAGAGTGTGCCTGGAGGTACTTGGTATACTAATGTGTATACAGAGGTTCAAACAGATACTTAATGCTCAATGTGATGATGATAATGGGCATCCTAGAAAGAAAGACAGGTAACCACATATGGCAAAAGGAGTCTAATCAGGGAAGGCTTCCTAGAGGCGGTGATTATTGGGATAAGGTTGAATAATTTGCAGTTATTTACCACATTAAAGAGGTGAGAAGATGTGGGAAGTCCCTGGGCAAGCAGAAGGAAGAAGTTGGACCAAGTCCTGGGAACAAAATAGTACTTGAAATCTTGCTCTTTTTTAAACCCAGAATTTGTGGAAAAAAATAAAAAAAGAATACAACAACAAAAAAACTTGTTTTGAATCTAGAAGATCAAATTGCTATCCTTCATGGAGGGAGGTCAGGAGCCAGAAGTTCTTTGGATGCACACAGAGATCCCAAACCTAGCTATGCTTTTCATGGAGAAGCACTGAGTCTGGAGGCTCCAACACATGCAGGTCTGTTTAGGATCACTTGTCATCTCACTCAGGATATGCAATCCGACAACACTCTAGAGTCTGTGGTATGAGAAGACCCAAGAACATGTTGTGGAGGAAGCTGACAACCAGTCTGCATCTCTCAGGACACAAGTAGACCCAAGAGGCAACAGGAAACTAGATGAGGGTTCAAGGTCTTGATCTGCAGGGCTCTGAAATCAGAGATGGAGACAGAGATGTGGTTCAAATTAGAGCCTTGAAACTCATCAACTGTGTGAGAAGAGTGAGTAAAATGTCAAACACAAGGTCAGGTTTGATATAGATGGTCAATCAGTGTCAATTTTCTTCCCTGCCATAAACCCTTTTTCATGACAACACTCTGGAAACCAAACCCAGATTCCAATGATCACTTGCACTATTCACTTTCCTTATGTTGCCCCTTATCTTTATAGTCTGATCTTTATCTATACAGCCAGAGCCTCTCTTGTTGACTATAGATCTATAAGATAGTCAAGTAAGGAATGTAAATTCCTCTTTCGGGTCTCCTTGCCCTCCCTCCCTTTCTTCTTCCTATCTTCACCCCTTCTTTCCTTTATTTTTTTCTTCCGTCTTTGCTTTCTTCCTCACTTCCAAGTTAAGTGACCCCTGCTGCAACTGCCTGGATACTAAAGGCTTTAAGCACACTCAAAACAAGTGGAAGGGATTAACATTCAAGGGATTATTTCACTTCAGTCCTCAAAATAACTCCATGAAGTAGATAATAATATAATATCCCCATTTTACATGTATAAAACCATCAAGGCATGTAGTTTTGCCCAAGACCAGCCAGTTAGTAAGTGTTGGAATTGGTCTGTCAAAAATCTACCCTGGATCAGGCTACCCTGAAGGGGACTATGGCATGCACCAGTGGCTTCATAGACACAGAAGGAACCTACGTCCTCAGATGCCCAGGTTGCAATGGTGCTTGGATCACCACCCTCAGAAGTAGACTGTGATGATCTTGGGTTCAGTCCTGTGATAATAAAATGTTGCTGTGCATATGAATGGATCTGAGTCACCTTAACTTATAAGGTCTGTGACCCCAGGTCCAGATGGTAGTGGGAGTGCTCCGAGAAGATGCTCACCTGATATTCCCCATGTGTCATTCAGAATCCATAGTGTACTGAAGGGTCAACACAGGACTCAAATACTCAGAAGGGCACATGAATCACAGCTGCAGAACAATTCCATTTTGTTGGACACTAGCAGGCGAGTTAGCTCGAAAACAAATTATGCTTATGAAAGGGTTGGATGAGTCCATTGCAGACGGCCCTGCAGTGTAGCAGGTTATTTTTTGTCCTTAATTACTCTGTCCTCTGGTGGAGACAGAAAATATGGTTAATCCATTGCTTTATGTCCTCCGAGCAGGGGAACCCCACCCCCAGCTCGATTATTCTAACTTTTCAAATACTCCTCGTGTTTGAATGAATGTGATTGTTGTTTTAAATTTGTAAATTAATATAATTAACAACGAAATCCTAACTGAAGTGTGGGATTACATTGATTTGGCATCTACTCCATTAATGTCTAGCATCTAAAAAAGCATTGTTAATCGTATGCACACTGTTAATTATCTCAACATGTTTAATTGCTGTTTTCTTAAATAACTAGTAGGCCATATGTAAATGATCTTTCAAGCATTAACATTTCATTTTGTGCAAAAAATAAAACACAAAACAGATTGCCTGATACATTAAGGCAAACATGATCTTTGGGCTGTTCACCCTGTATTACAATGGGGAACTGAAGGAATGAGTCCCCTCCCCATCTCAACCTCAAACTTCAACAGCTCCTAAGGGCAAATATAACCACATGCACAAGTATTACAGAATTGTCAAAAGAACAGCAGATCTGCAGTGTAAATTGCAGGACATATGTTAGAATTCTATTTTTCCTGGGACTGCAAACTCTTTAATTTTTTGTCAAACTAGAAAACAAAAATAATATCTAACACTTAGGGAACATTTATTACATTCCAAACACTATCTAAGGGATGGGTGCATTTTTCTTTCCATTTCATTTGCATAATAGTTCTATGATAAAGATGAAATGACTGTCATCCCATTTTATAAACTCAGGGAAAAGGTAAATAATTTTCCTGAGGTCACATAGCTAGTGAAGTCACCATACTAAATGCCTTTCTATTTTCCTCCTTGGTGGGATCGACCAGCAGCCTTCTTAGCTGGACATTCCTGTAAAATAAACAAATAACAAAAACCCAATTATTCCAGGTTTCTGCTTGTTGAGCATCTAAACTCCTCAGCGTCTAATAGCCGAGACAAGACTTACTATATATAGTAAACTTTAAAGACAAGACTTTACTATATAGTAAAACTAGAAAACTTCTTTACTCTTGCTTCCCTACCAGTGTATGGGGACATACATATCACTCTGTTCAGGAGACACGTTTTGTGGATAGCTTTAGATTTTTTTTTTCCCTCTAGAACAGTGATTTTTTAACTGGTGTGTCATAGCACACTGGTGTCAGGATCACAACAGTGAGGATCTAAGGTGTATCATGAAAATTTTTAAAGATCATTAACCATTTTCAAATGAAGTTCAAAGCACAGTAAATATATATATATATATATACACTTTTTTTGATCAACGTAATTTAAATATGCTGTGGAAATTTAACTATAGGTTCAAGTGTGCTATGAGATAAAAAGAAAAAAAGGTTGAAAATGCTGCTCTACAGGCAGGGAGGCATTATGGTGAATATACAGGAAGGGAGACAGATAAACGTGTGTGTGTATGTAGAAAAAGAAAAAGTGAGTAAACAAGAGAGAGAGATGCATGGAGGGTGGGAGAAGAAGGCTGGACTAATATATGACTAGATGTGATGGGGATGCATTTCTTCTTTCTCTGGGGAAGAATCCATATGTAGTCCAATGCAGCAAATGTTGGGAGTTACAGCAGCAACATTTAAGAAAGCAATAATAAATAATAATAATTATTTGACTCCCTTGAAGGATCACCTCACTGAGCGGTTACCAATGGGTCTAGGTGGTACAGATATTTTCAACCTTTTCCCCAAGAATCCAGCAGGAGGGACTAAGACTCTCTATTCTCTCAAAGAATAGCTTCCAACAGAGTATGAAAAACTTCTTCCCACTTCCAAAAGGACCCAGCACCAGAGCAAACTTGGTGAGCTGCAAATAGGTAGAACATTGTGCTCAGTGATGAGAATTCTACCAAAGAACAAATGTACAATGGTGCTGAAACAGAAGGAAAATGTGTGTGTGTGTGGTGATAGGTTGGAATGAACAATGAATTAAAAATACAGCACTGGTGTATAGCATGATGCCTATAATTCTAGTACTCTGGGAGGCTGAGGCAGGTGGATCGCCTGAGCTCAGGAGTTTGAGACCAGTTTGAGCAAGAGCGAGACCCTGTCTCTACTAAAAATAGGAAAACTAGCCCTGTATGGTGGCAGGTACCTGTAGTCCCAGCTACTCAGGGGACTAAGGCAAGAAGATTGTTTGAGCCCAGGAGTTTGAGGTTGCTGTGAGCTATGATGCCACGGCACTCTACCAAGTGAGACTCTGACTCAAAAGAAAAAAACCTACAGCACTTACCTACAAGCATCAATTCACTAAATATACTCAGTCAAAAGTCTATACCAATTTACTAGTTTGTAAAACCTGAAAGAGCTGAGAGTGAAACAAATGAGCAGTGCATGGTGGTAAGTAGAGTGTGATTTATTAGGGCCATCGCACCTGGCAGATGAGGGCGAGAGAATGATTTAGCCATGGGCAGCTTGAGCTGCAACCAAGATGTGGTTCAGAGCATAAGTTCCCACAATGTCACCAGCAACCGTGGCTGTATTTGTATATATATTTTAAGGAAATAGCTTCAATTTGAGTTCTTCAAATTACCCATTTCTTTTTTTTTTTTCAAGATTTGCCTGATTTTGGACCTTTTGGCTCATTTGATCACATTTCCATTGTTTTCTTCTACATAAAGAAGAAACAAGGACAGAGAAGCCACTTAATGCTAGAGGACCCCACTCTCTGTACAGAGATTATACTCATAAGTCCCATGTAAACCAAGACATGCAAACTCAGGCTTGAGGAGTCTAAGGGGGACTGCACCACAGTCTAGGTTCTAGTCCTGCCAGTTCGAAATTGTGAAGATCTTTATTTGTAAAAATAGTTTGTTTTTTGCAAAACTCCCAGGCATGACGTGGATTCTGTGCCACTGGGAGACTGCTCTGAAGAGTGCATGTGTGCTCCACAGGGGCTGCTGGGCCTCTGAGCACCTGTCCTGCATTGGGTGAGATGTTTCAAAGCCCCCATGCTTCACAGCTGATCCCACGTGTGCCATTCACCTTGCTTTGGAGCGTAGTTACCATCACATCCCACCACCACCACCATCACGCCACTCCACTCTTTCCTGAAAGCTCCTAATTGTTCTTCAAAACTCAGCCTACAAGTTAAAATATTCCATGAAATCTTCTATAATTGCCCCCAAATGATGTTACTTTATTTCTCTTGGTCTGATATTTCTCAGTCAATAAACCATGAACAGCAGCTACTAAAACTTATTTCTCTGTGTAACTCTAGAACCTAGCATGAGATCCGCAAAGCTCCTTGAGTGGGTAAATGGAAGGACTTGGGGAGGAGGGAAGTGGAAGAGAAAAGAAGGAGAGACAAAGAGAAGAGAGGATCGCTTACGTTTGCTCCATACCCATGTTGTAGTACAGCTGGAGAGAGGCTACCATCAAGGTCTTGGGCTGCTTCCTCTGTCACTGTGATTGTGACTACGGCCCTGTGGCTGGAAGTATTTGGAGAGAAAAGATTTTACCCTCAGATAATGGTTACTGCATTCTCTGGGTCCTTGTTCACAGTAAGAGTGGCTAATGATACAGATTGTCAGGATCAAGAACTCAGCACAGTCCTGGAACTCCTTTCTCATCAGATCACTCTAGAGTCTCTGTGACTTATTTATCTTGAAAGCTGATAAGCTGATATTAACCCCTGTTGACATCAGCATAAGGAATATCTCACCGTGCTCCTCAGCCTGTTCAGGAACTCCCAGCCCAGGAGTTTTAGAAGCCCAGGGTGCAGACCTCTCCAGACCATTCACATTTTTGTTCCACAATCCTAGGCTTCCTCTGCTAGGATCAGAGATCCCCTCCACTGTTAACTGTGCCCACCTGTAAATGAGTGATGGCCAGACTAAAAATCTCACCTGAGGAAAATTTCAAGAGGGGGAAATCCTCCTAATACACATATAAGACTAGGATCAGTTCTTGAGGCCAAATGTGGGGGTTCTAGCACATGCCCAGTAGTTACATGCTGAAAGAAATTGGAAGTTAGAGCAGAGCTCTTTAGAGAAAATATTAATAGTGTAATCCAAACCTTTCCAGACTTCGTTCCACTGATAGAGTGGCAGGGGTGTCACAAGGGTGTTATGAGATTATCTCCTCCATCCTCATCACAGGCATAAACTTGTTTTTAAATTTATTATGTTCAATTTACAGATGAGGAATGGTACCACTCAGGCTTTCTGGGGAGCACTTGCTGAGATGGAGCCAGGAGCAGAGACGAGAAGGTTTATTGCAGAGTATTCCCCGTGAAAGAACCGGGAAGGAGTGAGACGTGCTCAGGGAGAGCCATCATAGTCGTGCACACCCAGCAGAGTGTCTGCTGGCCCAAGGATGGGCAAAGCAGGGACTGCCTGTTAGCAGCATACCCCCTTTGAAGGCAATGTCTAGGTCCTTGTATGACCACCATGCTTGGTCACTGGCCAGGGCTGCCCCAGAGTAAAATGAGCACAGCCAGCAGTTTGAGGTGACCCCTGCCAGGGGCTAAAAGCTGGGAGTTTTCCATACATTCTTAACTGAGCAGAGTCTGTTCTTGGAGGGGAAGCTGAGCGGCACATCTCCACATCCACCACCTGTGGTGAACTCTTCCAAGGTCATTGATGGTCATAAGTGGCAGGACCAGGGGTTGAAACCAGGTGGTGTGACACCAGCCCCAGTGCTCTTACCCATGGCTTTACTGTAGCTGTCTCTAGCATAGAGCTCCCAGGGAGAAATTATAGGCACTTTTCTACCAAGCTCCCCACAGTCTACTTGTCCTCTGAATAGGATGTATGAGATTCCTGGGGGCCAGGACAGCTCTGCCTGTGGCTGTCACTGTAAATCTCCAGTGTATCCCTCCTAGTACATGCAGGATGGGCCCCATGCTCCCTGCAAAAGTTATCTGCTTTGCTGACATTCCTTCCCTCCTCCTTTCTGGCTTCTCATCATCCCACTTTTCAGCCAGACTTTTTCTAAGTGAAGGAAATGACTACTTCATCTTTATTTTTGTGAGTGTCCCAACCTGAGCCCACCCCTTCATTTTCATCAAATTTTAACAGCAATCTCATTGGTGTTGCTGGTCTGCTTTTCTATCCTATCATCTCCTCTTTCAATCAAATTCAAGTATTATTATCTGTAGAACTAGATAATGGTTCCTATAGCATCACAGTCAAAGTAGTTCCTACAGCATCACATCACCTGTTCCTACAGCATCACATTCAAAGTCAACCCTGCTGGCTACCCTGGGTCCCAGCATCTTCCCTGTTCTGCTACGGGGAAGCATTTGCACCAGACTCTTACTGACATAAATGTTCAATTCCAAAGTGCCAGTGACTATTCTGTCTCCCAAAATGCCTATTGAGCCCTTCAACAAAAAGAATCCTCAATGGCCAACCCTTACATAGCTCAAGATATTGCAATCCTGTCTTGGGTGGGTGTACAGAATAGAAAGTGCCCTGCAATGATTTCTATATTATAAAGGAGTTTTCCAAAGAGGCAAGAAACAAAGAAAGAGAGATGGAGTAGGACTTTGGGAAACTTGCTTCTTCTTCCCACTCTGATTGGGTATTGAATCTTTGAGGGGGGGATGACCTTCTACCAAGCCGTTCTCCTAAGAAGTCAGCTGTCAGCATATTAATGCGATCCTTGTGTGGCCCCAAGTGAATAATGATAACCTGGCAGACACACAATTATGCATTGACAATTTTAGAGCTGCTGCTGCCAGCCCCTTCCTCCCCAGTAAGTCACAGCTTTCAAGCCTCAGTCTCATGAGGTTTCTAAATCAGTCATAGCCTAGCTGGTACACCGGTGTGTGAATCTTGCCTCTGTAAGGTCAGTGTGGGCATGATGGGCTTGAACTTGGGTATTCTGTCCCCTTCTCCAAATAGCAATAAGGTATCGCTGAGTCTGTTTGCAATATGACACTATTTTGCCCAAACATTTTGACATCAAAGCTACATCTGCAGCAATAACCCAGTGGAAAATGTAGCTAAGGAGATGATAACGGGCCACCTGGGAAATGAAACCGCATCAAAAATCTAATTTCCATGAACAAATTTCTGCAGCACTCATTGATGGGACAATCATATTCACCTAAATCTTTAACTGAGCATTTACAAACTAGGATTCCATTAGATTTTAAACCAGGCTATTCTTGCAAATGTGTTTTTATAGAAAAACTAATTAAAATGACCTGATACTGTATCTAGCATGAATTTTTTCCTTTTTTACAAAAAAAGCAAATTTAAACTACAGAACTAAAATGAGCTATAGCTCAATTATTCCTGGTGACTATTATGAAACAAAAATATCTTAAAGCCCTGCTGGAGATTAGGATAAAACCTGAACATAAAATTTGGGTTGTGTGCCAATTATAACTTAATCTCTAGCTATATTTAATTACACTTTTCCTTTCTTCCAAGGATGTTGTCTCCATGTCTTCTGTGAAGGTTCATGCCCTTGGACTAATGTTTCCTCAAAGACCTTCAGCTTCTATCTATGACCTAGGTCCTTCCAGGACTCAGTGGGAGATCAGGTACCTAGGACACCAGGTCAAACGGCAAAGATTTATCTTCCAAGATCCTTGGTCCTTGGAACTTTTGTAGCATCAATTGTCAACTTGACAAGGGCAGCTGAGTTTTTGTGTGCAATCCTCAGAAAGCACTGGTCAGTCTAAACTAGGAGAGGCCAGCCCTAAACCCACAGGCTTTCTGACTAAAAAGTCCCAATCCATGCCCTTTCCTAGCTGGGCACCAGGATTAGTCGGGTGGCCATAGGCAGGATATTGCCTTTCTGAACCCAGAGGAGCAAGCCAACAGGGCTCAGACCTTCACATCTGAAGAGGAACCAAGGCTTCTGAGTCCCCCTGGTTCTTTGCAGCTAGAGAAAGTTGTGTCATGTTATTCTCCTCTCCTGGTAATCCTGCCCACCTGTCCTGCCAAGAGCCTGATTCTCATTACCCATGGATACAGCCAAACTCCTCCTGTCTGCAGGATTCATAAATCATACGACTGCTAAACTCATACTCTCCTCCCTTAGAATTACGCTCTTCATACCTCCCCCAAAGAAATGAAGTGTGCCCAGAAAGGGACTCGCATGTTTCCACAACTGCTGGTATTTGTTTGGGATTTTGGTCTCTCTGCACTTGAAGGGCCTGCCAGTTCTCAGGCCTCTTCTTGGTTTGTGTCCCTTCTTGCTGATGGTTCGTGTAGTTGGTGCAGCCTTCTGATTGCAATCGCTTCTGGGGATTCTTTTTTATGCTTTCATTTGTGGGTTTTTTTTTTTACTTTAGGAAATTTAGGCAATTTCAATTTTTTTGTTGTTGTTGCATGGACGAATTGTATCATGCTGAAGTCAGGGCTTTGTGTACCTGTCACCAGAGTAGTGGGCATTGTCCATGGTAGGAACATTTTTATCTCTCACATCTTCTCCCATCCTACTCCATTCTTAGTTTTTAATGCCCATCACATCACTTTATAAACATATGTACCTCTCCTTGAGCTCCCACTTAAATGTGAGAACGTGTTGTATTTATTTGTTTTTTCATTCCAGAGAGACTTCACTTAGGATAATGGTGTTCAGTTCCAACCAAGTTGCTGCAAAAGACATCATTTCATTCCTTTTTGTGGCTGAGTAGTGCTCCATGCGCATGTATCTACCATGTTTTCTTTCACCACTCATCAATTCACAGACATTTCAGTTCATTCCATGTCTTTGCCATTGTGAATTGTGCTATGATAAACTTCCAAGTGCAGATGTCTTTTTTAATAGAATGTGTTCTTTTCCTTTGGATAGATCCAAACTAGGGATTACTAGATCAAATGGTATGTCTACTTTTGGTTCTTTGAGGAATCTCCATACTATTTTCCATACAAGTTGAGCATTCCCACCGACAGTGTATAGGGGTCCCCTTTTCATCATATCCATAAAGACATCTATTGGTTTTTTAATAATGGGCATTCTGACAGGGGTAAGGCGATGTCTTATTGTGGTTTTAACTTACATTTCCCTGATGTTTATTGATCGTATTTTTGTATGTCTGTTGGCCATTTATTTATTTATTTATTTATTGAAAAATATCTGTTCAAGACTTTTGCCCACTTTTTGATGAGGTTTTTTTTTTTTTTCCTTAATGATTTGTGTTATTTCTAGATTCTGGATGTTAGTCATTTGGGGAATGTATGGTTTGTAAATATCTTCTCCCATTTTGTAGGTTGTCTATTTACTGTGTTAATTATTCTTTCTTCTGCAGTTTCTGGGAATTCTGAGATCATAAATATCACTACCTTTCCCCTGAATGTATATGGTTCAAGGCTCTCAAAATGAATTATAATATCAAGACAAAACTTCTCTGAAAAGAATTTGTTGGAGTGATGTTCCTGTAAATGTACTTCCATATGCAATCCACTGGGTCCTGAACTCTCTGAAGGAAAATGTGCCTGTCACTCAGGAAAGATGCCAATCATGTAGAGGATTCTTGAAAATGCTCCTCTTTAAAGAGAGGCTCAAAGGTCCCAGAATTCTGGGCTCTCAGGAGTGAGAGCCAGGGGAAAGCCGAGTTTCTGGGCAGCACTATACCTGAAGGATGGCTTGGCTCTAGGTCACAGGGGGTCCAGAGCTCTGCCTACCAGTTACCAGAAGAAGCAGGTCACTGTCTCGGCTTTTGCACTAGCAGGGGTATAAGTGGCACTAGCATTAGGTGGAAGCGGGGGAAAGCCATCCCACAACTGTTCATTACTTGGAAATCAAGTGCTATTTTCTAATATGGAGAAATTACAGGTTGATAATGTGATCCTGATGGAAGCAAAATACAGTGGCTGACCCCTTCTGTCATTCAAACCCCAGTGTCAGCAGGGAATCCTCACGCTGAGGGTTAAATTATGATGGTTTAAAAGGGGCGACTTTAAAACATAAATATCAGGTATTTGTGTTTTATTTTATGGAAATGCTTGACCATTTAGCTGTTTGGTAATTACTATGCACAGTTGAGTAAATATATAGTGAGTTCCAAGTCATTCAATACCAAGAAAATAGAACTTTCTCTATTCTCATTCTCTCTCTCTCTCTCTCCCCCACCCCACCTACTCCCTTAGAACAAATTCCTTTGACACTGAGCTTTGCTATTCTTCCCAGCTATGGCTGGAGGTCTGCTGAAATGGTGTGAAATGTCAGAACTGCCAAACATACTCTTTAATTTCCAATTCTGAAATGTTAGTCAAAGTGATGGGGGAAGAAGAAACTAGATCTCTGATCACGTGTTTATTTTCCCTGGTCCCCAGCCCTTTCCTCCCTGAGAAGGTTGGCCAGTTCTTTCAATAAATGCATCCAAGTCCTTCCTTCCTCCTCTTTGGCGGTCACCTCTAGGGCAGAGACGCAGCTGATCAGGGAGTGTTAGAGGGAGATTGACACAGAACACACTGAGCTGGAAGCTTTGTGGCTATGTGCCTCTGGAACTTTGCAGAGGCTGTGGCTTCTCAATGATGACTGCCCCGACCCTCTACCCTTTTGCTTCTCCTGTCTTGCCCTCAGATATCCTGTTAAATGTTATTTACCTAGCCAGGCTTTATCTGAGCCTTACAGTCTAGGGCCATGTCCCTTGTTACTGGTTCTCATTGTAGTCTATATTTGCCTTTAACATTTCTCCCAAGGAGTATAATAGGAATTCTGAGGGCCAGCAGGAGCTAGAGACAGAACAGGGGGTTCTTAGGAGGGTAAGGCAGCCAAGTGTCAACTAATCAATATGCATACAATGACTTAGTCTTCCCCAAAACATTACAGTCAAAGCAAACTACACAGAGGACAACTTCCACTTAGGGACAATTAGGATAGGCCTTTGGACAAAATCATTTCTAGCTTCCTACTCTGAGGATAACCCCATACTCTGCAGATCTCATTCCTGTCCCAGAACCATTGTTTTCTTTTTTGAGACAGAGTCTCACCATGTTGCCCTTGGTAGAGTGCTATAGCATCACAGCTCACAGCAACCTCAAACTCTTGGGCTTAAGCGATTCTTTTGCCTCAGCCTCCCAAGTAGCTGACACTACAGGCACCCACCACAACGCCTGGCTATTTTTTGTTGCAATTGTCGTTGTTTAGCTGGCCCGGCCTAGGTTCGAACCTGCCACCCTCGGTGTATGTGACTGGTGCTATAACCACTGTGCTACAGGTGCTGAGTGCCAAGCCCATTTTTGTACTTATGTATTCTCAGTTAAGCTTTAACACACACATGCACAAACACTCATATGTATTTATTCTATTGCCTTTAAGATAATATTCTGGCATGCGTCTATTTCAAACTCCTAGTTCTTCTTTGTCTTTGTTCTAGAAATCTGTGTCCTTTTGCCAGGAAACTCAGCTCGCCTTGTCTGGCTTCCTTCCCTGAGGACTCTCAGCACATCTCCTGGGCACTGCCTGCCAAGGTGTCTCTAGCTGGGGTCTGCTTGTAGAATCTTTAGCTGCCATCAGCCAATTTCAGCTGAACCTTGAAAAGAAGTTGTCAGGCTAGTGCCTGTGGCTCAAAAGAGTAGGGCGCTGGTCCCATATGCTGGAGGTGGCAGGTTCAAAACCAACCCTGGCCAGAAACCTTAAAAAAAAAAAAAGAAGTTGTTAGGTTTCAGGTTTTTCTCTGAGGTTTTTTAAGTTCTTAGTTTATTCTAGTTGTTTAGGTAAATAATTCAAATCTCCTGGCAAAAGCAAGACCAGGGTCTCAATCTTTTAAAGGATTGAAACATTAGAATAAGTTTTATTTCTCTACTGGGAGGCAGATACTCATGCCTAGAATTCAATGAACAGAACTCCAGACCCATTGGAGCCAGGGAGACTTGATGAATTCAGAAGGCAGGGCAGGAATTTCTTTTTTCCTTTTGCCTAAGTTTAGGGTTAATCCTGAGGGTAAGAAGTGTGTCTGGTCTGGTGCCTAAGGTCAGACATCTCCATCTCAGAGCAGATGTAAGTTATTTAAGCTGCCACCATCTTTGTATCTTACAAGATCTCTCATTCCTTGATGTCTAACTCATTCTGTGGAATTCCTTGACAACTTCAATAGATCAGAAGTCTCAACCAGTGTTGTTTCTGGCAAAACATTTTTTTTTCTGAAAGAAGTTATGACAGCTGATGATGGTGGCTTCCAGTACTGGTTGGGCCTGTAGAAATGCGTGTACCTCACCTTAAAAGGATTGCTACCAACAACTCCCTGGGGCCTCCAAGGCTCATTAACACATTCTTAAGGAGGATTGCAGGTCAAGTCAGCACCCCAAATCCACATGTAGATAGGTCCTTGTGTTCTCTTCTTCAGAATTCGATTTACATGCTAATTACCTTTTGAGCATCTAAGCACATTTAGCACATTTAACACATTTACCTAGAGGTGGTAGTGACTCTTCTTCCTCCTTGAACATCAATTTTGTTAAGTTGCCTAAGTTGCCAGAAGCTATCATAGGCATTGGGTCTTTTAGCCCAGAATTGAAGGCTATTTCAAAACTTGAGAAGGCCTGTTCATTAATTTAGCTTCCAAAACTGGGGGACAGGGTTAGGACAGCCTGCATTCTTCAGCAAGAGAGAAGGCCTGCCTCTATTTGCATGGCAATATGGTAATATGTTGTTTAACATTCGATGCTGAAGATGAAGTGACTTCTCTCTACTCAAATGTGGCTCTGAAGTCTTTCAAATAGTTACTAAGGGAACCATTTGGCCCTCTGAAGTGTGTTTGTGTGCAAGCATTCTGAAGCACAAAATGCCAAACTGCCTGCATTAACCAACGGCTGCTTCCTGGCAGATCTTTACTCTACAGCTTTAATTCAAATGTAATTGACCATGACAAGGCTAAAGGAACGAAAACGCTTCCTTTGTTAGAGTTAACTCCACAAAGTTTCACCCATTGCTGAGATGTGCTGCATGGGAAGGGCTTACACAAACACCCTGTTGAAAATTCATAAATACAATGATTTCCTGGGAAAAAGAGTAAAAATAGAACTCAGGGGACAGTGGCCTTAACAAGGAGAGAAAATATCCCAAGTGGGCCAGTGCTTACTTTTCTTTGAGTCCTACCATATATTTCTGTGGTCATTTAATACAATGGATTAGCTGTGACAAGAGGAGCTGCTTTTGAGAAGCTGATGTGTCCCCACTGCCTTGATGTGGCTTCCTTTGAATGATTTACAGATTCCACCCACACTGGGCATTCTACTAGAAACTTCAGTGTGGGAGTTAGGAGAAGGATAACATATTTGAGATTTCTATGAAACTGCTTTTCTCCTAAATTGGGTGCTATAAGTTTTTCTCAGAAAATGTAATTGGAATTGGAGTCTGTACCTCTGAAAGAATAAGACATTACATGAGAAAGTTATCAAGACCCTGAAAGGCCAAATGCTGTCTGGGTGGGTATGTCAGTAGTGGTGAGAAAGGCCTGATGGGGTCTCAGAGACACTGCTCAAGCATGCAAGTAAGTGCAGTAAAACCACTCAAGAGGACCACAGGGGTCACCCCTCTCCACCCCACTTACTGATGCCTCCCCCAACATGCCACCATGATGTCCCTCAGACTTACATTGTGACAACTATGATAAGGTGACCACACGTCCCACTTTTGGCAGTCCCGATTTTTAACAATTTGTCCTGTGTCCTGTGGTGTTTTTAAAAAGTCTCGGTTTTTGGAAAGAATGCATGACAAGCTAGGGAACAGCAGGAGAATGGGAAGGGAAGGCTTTCTGCTGCTGAAAAGGTTAATGTAACTCTATTTGGGAATGAAGAGGTTAATGTAACTTCATTTGAATATGAAAAGGCTAATGTAAACTCCCTGCTCCCCTCCTGGGCAAGGTCTCCCAGGTGGATGGAGCCCTACTCCTTTGAGCCACAGACGCCACCCTATACATATATTTTTTTAATGTATTATAGTTGCAAATTGTACTCATGTTGAAATTAAATATATATATATATAAAACAATACTATTTTTGCATTCTATGAAAATTTTTGTTGCTCCATTTAGACCAAATTTTTAATTAAGAACCACCACCAACCCCCCACCCCACCCCCTCCCTGTCAATGGTATCCTGTTTTACCAATGTTAAAATCTGGTCACCTTAAATTATGAACACAAAATTTCACTTATTCATCTGTATACAGTACATATCTTCTTCTGCAGGATAGTGAGTTCTATGATATCATCATTATGTCTCTTTTCTTTTTATCCTTCCAGATCTTACCAGGTCTTAGTAGATACTCAACATTTAAACTAAATAATAAATAGATACCTATATTTTTATGACTTATGAAATGTGCCTTTACTATTAAAACTCTTAAAAATCTTTGAAAAAATCCTTAAAAATCTTAAAAATCTCTTAAAAGTCCTCTGGTCTCTGCACCAATGAGCACCAGCATAGTCATGCTTCCAAGCTGATGAGAACAACATGGCACTTACTGCAATAAAAGGGAGCTGGGACATTCCACTTAGAAATACAGTCTGTCTCCTCTTTCTGGGATTATCTAGGAGGTGGGGCTAGATAATCATTGCCTGCCTCCAGTAGAATGAAAAAACCACTGGTCTGGACAGTTATGAAGAATAAAAATGACTATCCTTCCTGGCAGATCCACAGACAATATCCCCATACAAAATTCTAAGAGAGGAGTCCTTGAATCTTTGTAAATTGTGTTCATCAAACTCTTCCTCAGACAGCATCTATGCCGTGGAAGCCATTTAACAGTGAAGAAGAAGCTCACACTCTGACCATCCCCAGCCTAAGGAGAGTAAACTGACAGGAACATTAATAAACTGCAAATGGGGAGTGGGAGCTTGGGAGTTGGGTGAGGAAGCAGGATGGTTGTTGGTGTTTGAAGGGTAAGAGACCAATATGGAATCTCTGATCTTATCCTCTATTCTTTCCTGCTGAAAAATAACAGGACATCTACAGATTGGCTCTAGGTGAGTAGAGCTTTATGGGTTATCCACCTGAGACCCCCTGAAATAGCCTAGCAGAGAACTTGAGAGGGAGAAGCACTATGAGAGAAAAGGGATCTAGGGTTTCCTGAGCTCCTATACTGCCAAGCGCTTTACCTACATTATCTCATTTAATTCTTGCAAAACCTGGAAGCTAAGTATTCTTATCTCCATTTCACAGAAGAAGAAACTGTGCCTCATAAATAATTTATCTAAGGTTTTAAAGTCAATAAGTTGCTGAAATGACTGCATGAGGGGGAGAGTCTCTTTCTGAAGCCCATGATCTACTAATTTTACTCAGAAAGGACAAAAGCAAAAATGAAAAAGAGGCAGGCAAGGGACAAAGAGGAGAAAGAGAAGAGGAAACATAGAGAAAAATATAAGTATATACTAGGAAAGAAAAAGGAGAGAAGGTATCTGAACTCATTAGTCTTTCCTATTACAAGTAGATCTCAGGGTAAATTATAATTAGAAGACCTACTTGCTTTCCAACTTTCTGACTTATCCCAACTAGTTTTCTCCTAGTTTATTTCTTCATTTCACTCAGGAGATAATCTGAGTTTTGGAAATTTTCTATGCCAATGTGGTTGATAAAGTAGAGGTACATAGTTCAAAAACAACATTAATTTGAAGGTCATTGTGAGTAACACACAAGTTGCTGCATAAGTCAGTTTACTTAGGACAGAGATTACACATTGTAGACACCAACCATGACACTGTTTTATGTTGAGTCAATGAACAAGACACAGAATGACTTTGAGGAGTACAAGTCCCTTCATGGATGATGCTCATTGTCTAGTCTACCCAACATGACAGGGCAGTTAGAAGTCAGGATTCTGGTTCTCACCCCTTTCCCTGGTTGACTAAATTCACTTGGAAAAGACATTTGAGAGCTCATTATTATATTTGCTGCAACATTATTCCAATGTTGGTTTGCCTTTTTAAGAGTGGACACATTCTGTCTGATTGCATTATTTTTCCATTTTAATTTAGTTACTTCTGTCCATCTTTCTATTGCCATATCTTAAGTTTCTTTCATTGCTTTTAAGATTAGAAAGCTTTTCTCTAAGCATTCATGAATATAGAGTATTTATTTCTATTTCATTAAATTTATTTGGCATGTGTTTTGTTTATACTTTAATCCCTAAAATTTATTTTGAGGTATTTATGAAGTAGGGAGATAATTTTAGTTCTAATTATTGAAGCACTTGACATTTAACAATTAATGCTGTCCCTATTGTTTTCTGATGCTTCTTTTAGACTGTGGCTTTTTTTTTTCTTAACTCAAAATTCTTATCTTATTTATGTATTATTTTCTCCGGCTCCTTCTCCTTTTCCTTCTTATTCTTTCTTTATATTTCCTATAAATCTTTTTCTCCCTATTATCATCATTTTTGGCCCTTTCCTCTGATTTCAGAAATAATTTCTTAAATATTTTCTTCAACACTAATTTGATTTTATGCATCAGCAATTTTATTCTCTTTTGACCCCAAGACCATTTTTATTTATTTATTTATTTTTATTAAATCATAGCTGTGTACATTAACGCAGTCATGCAGTACAATGTGCTGGTTTATATACAATTTGAAATATTTTCGTCAAACTGGTTAACATAGCCTTCATGGCATTTTCTTAGACCTCAAGACCATTTTAAATCTTATGTTGCTTTTTTTATTTTTTGATTTGATAGCAGACTAAAATAGCGTAAGATAAGATTTTTGTCAGAATCTCAGAATTTTGTCTTTTTATCTTACCTGATCTTTCCTTATACATCATTTTCTTGTTTCATGATTCTTCTTTATCTGAGAGCACAAATTGGACATTATTTTCTTAACAAATGTCAAAATATGCTTTCCCTCTGAGTCTTCTATATCTATTGTACTACAGAATTTTCTTGTAGGCTACAATGATCCTATAGCAAGATAATGAAATGTTTGACAGCTACCCAAGTTCTCTCAGCTTTTTGTTTAAAGTTTTGTGCTTCTGAAGGTTCTCAGAGAAAGATTGCAGGTAACCCACTCTGTGTCTGATTTGTCCCTAGTCTCCACTCAGCCCTCCCAGGTCTGGAGACACTCCCAAACAGGAGAATTCCACATTAGTGAAGGATCCTCTGTCCTTTGCCCCACCTAAAATAGAAGCCATATTTTTAACTTTCTTTTTCTACACAGGGTCCTATCTCTAAATATTTGTGTGGGTACATTTCCAGCCTATGAGTAGGGAGACACCTTCTATGACTGCTTGTCACCATTGACCATGTATGTGGACAGCCTTCGATGGCAACATACTCATTTAAATTTTCATAGAAAAACCTTCTCTGAGATACAAATACAGTGAGCATGCCCATCACCTGTCCCATATTCTATCAGGAGGCAACTCTACTAGTTTGAATATAATCTTATCCTGCTGCCATCAACTAATGCCCCCAGGAAGAAAATGAAAATATAGACCCAGAGAGTAGGTAATGGTCTATAGTCATCTTTTTCTATTTCTAAACTAATTTTAATACCTAAGAGACTGTATGTGTGCTCTTCCCAGAGGCCTTGCTGCTCTGCCTAGTCTAATATACTTAACTTGGGAAGACTATAATTTCTAAGTTGTCCCCATCAACCTACCATGATTTATAGAATTTCTGTATCATGACAGTTATTTCTAAGCATTTGTAGAGAACCAAAAACAGGGTGGCAGGCACTGGAAGTAGAAAGTAGATATCCAATTTTTACTTGATGCAGAATTTGTTTCATCCCAGCACTCTATCATTTATAATACAATGTTTGACAAAGTTTAATATGCATAAGAATCATCATTAGTTAAATGAAGATTCTAATGTATCAAACCTAGGGTAGAACGTGAAATTTTTGTTTCTTACAAGCTCCCAAATGATTCCGGCATGTTTTGTTGATGGACTGTGCTTTTTAATGACTGTGAATATTGGGTTTTGGGAGAAGTCTGCTGGGAGTATGTTAGACTATTGTAGTCCTAACACCTGTTTATCTTTCCTTTCTATTTGAGTCTTCCGTGACTCATTGTCTTTCTTCCCTTTGGGCTGGAGATCACCCTGCTGAGCACAAGTGTGCTCACCAAACACACCTGACCAACATGTGTGTTCACATGACCATTGTCACCTCTCCCTTCATCACCCTCACTACTCACCAGCTAAGTGTTAAGTGAGCACATTGTGCTTTCATGCAATACTAGTTCTGGTGGAATTTGGATCAGTTTGTGTCAATTAAGACAGAAATTATACCAGTATTTTCAACAGAGAATATTTAATGTACAGAATTGTAGAGTAAATGTCAAGTTTCTAACTATATGTCATTGAGGAAACAACAGTCACCATAGAGTTGGGGAAGAAAGAGAAGAGATTGGAATTCTAATTTGGAAACTTTGGAAAAGAGACTCTGGAGATGTGAGACTCAGACTGCTAGTGCTGGTGACTGAACCCAGAGAAGGAGACCCATAGACCTGGGCCAAATTCTTTAAGCAAGTGGAGTCTGGTTGGTGCTGGTGCTTCTGAAAGAGAGAGAATAAAGCTGGTTTTACACATGCTGATAAAACTGACAACTTATTTCAGCTGAAGAGGCATTCTGTGATGATGCTCACAAGAAGAGGAAGCAGCTGAGGAGCATGCCTTCCTGCCCATCCTCCAGGCTTACATCTCTCTTTAGTGCCCTCTATTTACAGATCCTATCCAGGGAGTGATTTGCAGAATCTCAGCCTCAATGTCACAAAACTAAGTGTAGAAAGATGGATGTAGAGCTGACAGACAATAGCCATTATCTTAATAACCAATGCACACAGGGAGGGTATATCAACAGATTTGGGGAAAACTGGGTTAAATAGCTTTAAAAAAATCAAATTAAACAATAAAGTGTCCAGTTTCTTAAATTATGATACCCTGTGTTTTTCTGGCAATTGAACATTTTTTTTTAAATTATTCCTTTACAGAAAAAAAGTAGTTGCCACTCTAGAACATAGAAGCCCACTAGATGGAAGAAGGGACATTGACACAAAGATGGCATTTCCCATCAGAAGTGAAGGTGAGAGAGTTCTGCTTTTGGGAGGTAGAAATTAGACAAAAAGGCCAATGAATGGAAGCAAGAACCACCTCTCTACCAGCTCTGCATGTGACATGGAGCCTCATTCTGTGTTCAGGAAGGGAGAGAACCAGAGGCAGCTGGCCTGCCGTCTGTCTATACACTCACGTGGCTTGGAAGAAATTCCAAGTTCTGTGTGCTTCTGGGATGCAGGTAGAAGGTAGCTAAGAATTAAATGCCTTAGGCCTCCCCTGAAGTCAATGTGAAGAGGAAAAAGGAGTTTCTCTGGCAGTGAGCATCTCATAGTTAGAAGATTTGACTTACGTGCAAGGATTCTGAAAGGCTGGCAAAAGTGATAGTGGGGATAAGTTAACAGAGCTGCCAGAGAAACTGTGGTATAAAACTAGGTTGTGAATTTTAGCAGCCATGACCTTGAGACCCTGATGACAGCTGGGTGCCAATGTTCAGGCAAAGTAATGGTCATTACCACACAGGTTTTAGGAATGCAGAGAATGGCACAAGAGCCCTCAGGTGAAGCAACAGTCCCTTCCCTGAAGACCTAGGAAAATCTTTTGCAAAGGAAAATTCAACACTGGTAAAGAGTGTTGAACCTTGAATTGAACTAAATTATTTATTAGTTTGTCAAGCAACATTGAGCTGACTTGACAGTAACATTCAAAATGGAAGTGCATAAGACAACTTTAGACAACAAGATTTGTCACCAATACTCCCCTCTTTACCGTCTACATGTATACATTACCTAGAAGGATACAGGAGTTCCAGAATAAAGTAAGAGATAAAAACCAAATTTAATCATCTAGTTTTTTTTTTTCTTTTTTCACAACTGAGAACAGCTTGCAAGTTTTGCAACTTTTGTTGCAGGGTCAAACATGTCTCTATCACCTCCCTTGACCTAAATGCAAGGATTCTGAAAGGCTGGAAAAAGTGATACTGAAGATAAGTTAACAACAGAGCTACCAGAGAACTGTGATATAAAACTAGGTCATATTAACCTAGTATGGCCTAGGTCATGGATTGACCAAGTATGGCTTCCTCCATACTTCTCCCAACCTGTAATGTAATAATGGGCATGTGATTTTCCAAAAGGAGAAAACACTGTTTCCTCATGAAAAGTCCTCAGACAAATGTGCTGTAGAACACCCTTTAGGAGATCTGGATTGTATTTAATGTTAACACTTACATTTGGTAAGCAGCTGCACCATGGTAGCTGCTCAGCATGAATCATTACCAACCCTTACAAAGGGGACATTGTGTTATGTCTACCTTATAGCTGAGGAAACTGAGTCCCAGAGTTAATTTGTAGCAAAAGTCCATGCATCTAGAGACAATAAAACTTGTATTCAAGTTCAGATGTTTGGTTTCAAACACATTGCCTTTTCCCTGGCCCATTATAAATCAACAGACAACCAAAGTGAAATAGCATTGCCATAAATTAGAAGGAAAAAAAAAAAGAGAAACAGAGGTCAGCCAATAAACCCTCTGTGTTTAAAGCAATTCCCCCCCCAAAAAAAATTAGAGACAAAATAGCACAGAGATTTAAAAGAAAGCGTCTACCACTTCATTCCAGATCAGCTATAAAATGATTATTTGCATTTTGCTTTATCTATCCAATTTTTCTTACACAATTGTCAAGTATTATCTCAAGATCTAAATTAATTAAAGTTGGCCGAAGGGTACAAAGACAAGGAAACATACTTTATAAGAACATAATAGCTTCTGTTACCCACCAGTGGCACTCTTAATCATCACAGAAGTTGCAAAAGTCACCATCAAAATAATTTTTAATCTCTGTGTCTTGCTTAGTAGTTTATATTCACATTATCTCTGCCATCACAAATCATTTCAGCTTCCCCATTCTAAAACTAAACTAAAATCATTTAGTTCTCCTTTGACAATGATATTTTAGATAACCCAATCTCTAAGCCAGTATTCACTGCTTTTAATTCGTTGCCTTTCATTCACTTTCATTCTGACTCCTGAACCCCTACTCTGCTTAATAGTTTAGACAAAGTCCAAATAATGATTGTCCAATAGTCAGACACAGTGGATTCTTTTCTGTTCTCATCCTATTTGGTTTATCTGCATAATTTGACAATAAACTTAACTCCCCATTTTTTAAAACTTCACTTTTTTCCTTCCTGGATTTCTATGAAGTCATTCTCTTCTACTTCTCACACTAATGACACTTATTTTCTTTTTTCTTTTTTGAAAATTTCAGGTATATATGGGGATACATGGGTATTAATGGTGTATTAATAGAAAGGCATATATGATTAGGTTACATTGCTTAGGGTTGTTATGTAAAGTCCAAGTTGTAGCTGAGCCCTTCACCCAGGAGGTGTGCTGTATGCCCCTATATTGTGCCCTTTAGATAAGAGCATGCCACATCCCTCTCCTGCTCTCCCCCTCTCCCCTGCCTCTTGACTTTGTGTTTTTATTTCATATGGGCATGTGGTTGTTCATCTACTGGTTTCATGTTAGTATTGAGCACATGGCATGCTTACTTTTCTATTCTTGTGATACTTTACTGATAGTTCTTTTTCATGATTAGCAAGTTTTCCTTTGATCTCTCCTTCCTTCCTTCCTTCCTTTCTTTCTTTATTTCTCAACAGAGTCTCACTCTGTCACTCTGGGTAGAGTGCCCTTAGTGTTATAGCTCACAGCAACCTCAAACTCTTGGACTCAAGTGAACTTCTTGATTCAGCCTTCTGCCTAATGGGGACTACCAGTGGCTGCCACAATGCCCAGCTGTTTTTGTTTTTAGAGATGTGGTCTTGCTCTTGCTCAAGCTGGTCTCACAGCTTTGGCTTCCCAGAGTGCTATGATTACAAGTATGAGCCACGGCACCTGGCCTCTCTAACATGATTTTCAATGCCTGTTTCTATGCCCATACCTGAAACTAAGCTTACACATATTAATCATTTTTATAACTCTTACCTACTGAAACAGTGAAGTCTCTTTCTAATTACCTATTGAACAGCTGTATTTGGATATAGTACTCGTAAGATGAGGCCAACACAGAAATCACACTTCCCACCTGGTCAAACCTGACATTCCTCCTTTAACCAGTTTCATCTTAGCATACACATGAGCCACCTGAAGACCTCGAACCAGAAAATCTAAGTATTGCTCTCAGCTATTTCTTTGTGGTTTTCCGCATTTTCTGCAGGTCCCCAAGGTTAGCACCTCCCCTCTTTACCTCATCCCTATTCCAGGAAATAATCCCCTCTCAATGTCATGGCCCCAACTGTTGACAAACATGGCTCTGCCTCTAGTCCTTTCCCTTCTCCCTTTTCCTCCAGTGTGCTGATAGATTCCCTTCCTGATACTAGGCATTTGATAGTTTCCTACCTCATTATTGCACTATAAATCCACATGGTACACAGCATTTTTGATATGCAGGCTTCAGGCTACTTCTGCAAATTTGCCTTTCTCCTCATCCAAACCCTACAGTCTATATATTTAATAATTCTCCCCGTTGCCTATAACACACTGTGCGATTTCAAAAGTCCACGTCTTTGCTCACATTGCTTTTTGCCTTGTTATTCAACAAGACCCACTGCAAATGTCACATCCTTCCTGCTGCTCTCCAAGATCCTCAAACAAAATTGAATTCTCACTCATCTCTTTATGAATGTGTATCATGTCAGAACATTATACAAGCACAAATTTTAGTATAAAATAATATAAAAAGGACTTTGATCGCATCTCAGTATTGGTTAGGCCACATGACTGAAGGCTTTGTTCTTAGATGATAATGATGCCTTGATTCTTTACTTCACAAACCTAGACTCAATAAATTAGAATGCTAATTTCCAAAAATTTTAATAATCTTCAAAAATAACCTTAGTTACTTGCAGAAGAAGAAAAATTTATGGTTCTTTCTTTACCAATCATTCTAAGGATGCAGGAAAAGTAAAAAAATAAAATAAAATAAAAAGGATAGGAAAGTTCTTTCTAGAGCTGCCTCTATCACAAGATGACTTTGAGGTCTCTGGTACTGGCAGCTGCTGATTGTGACTGTCCTGGGAGGTTTTGCAGAAATTCAGAGGCTCCCCTGCTGGATGTGCCACATGCAATTTCCTGCATTTCTTCTCCTATCCACTTGCACCCAGGTCTCCATCCACCCTTAGTATTGGAGTTTCACCACTTCTTTTCATAGTGTTCTTTCTTCTTGTAATTCATATTTTCTTTCTTTTTCCTATTTTTGGAGACAGAGTCTTACTCTTACCCAGGCTACAGTGCCATGGCACCACCCTGGCTCACAGCAACCTCAAATTCCTGGGTTCAAGTGATCCTCCTCCTCAGCCTACCAAGTAGCTGGGGCTACAGGCACTCACAACAATACTCAATTAATTTTCCTATTTTTAGTAGAGACAGGTCTTGTTCTTGCTCAGGCTGGTCTCCAATTCTTGAGCTGAGGCGATCCTCTGACCTCAGGCTCCCAGAGTGCTAGGATTACAGGCAGAAGGCACTGTGTTCAGCCTCGTAGTGCTCTAAAGAGGGCCATGAGACAGCTTCAGCTCCAGATTAGCTATCTCTCCTGGATCTCGTTCCAGAAGATGATCATTCCTCTTTGAAGTGCCAACACAGGGGAATTAAGCTATTTCCCCAAAGCAGCAGAAACTTATTTGCTTTCTTCCTTATTAGAAAAACAGTTTGCCAGCCTCACTTGCCTGACTTCCATGGACCTTCACAGAATTCCATCTCAAGCCTTTTCCCCACATCAACTTCTTTGTTAGGTTTCTGTGACATCCCTCCTTCTGCCTTCCAGTGAGGGAGGTAGCATCCTTACTCATCTCTCCCCTTGGTGAGAACCAGGTAAGCCAGGTACCTACCTTGTCAATGAAATTTCATCATGAAATCTTATACTCTAGACCTGTGTCAGGATTCACTGTGTAAGAGGACCATCAATCAGCAAATCAGTTATTAGCTACTTATTTTTAAATCTTGCTTTTTGACTGTTACATTTCATTTTATGAGCAGCATCTTTAGTACTTTGTTGCTTTAGTTAAAACTTTAATTTTAACATTCTGTTACATTCAAATCTACGCACATGTATATAAAAGACTTGGAATTAGGAAAGTGCTTTTTCTAAATAATCTTAAATCTGGATCATCCCCAAATCGTGGAATTAGCAAGTAATCCAATATGGCATTAAGGTTGTAGGAATGTCTGCTCCTGGGCTACAACATCTGAAAACTCTAGGATCAGCATTCAGTATGGAAGAGCAAGCTCCTAAGTGGATCCACCCTAAAATAATAGCTAGGGAATCTGAATTAGCTTAAAAATAAAACAAAACAAAAATTTAAAATACCTATTTTGAGATCTCTTGAAGACTGAACAAAACCAGCTGGTATTGGGGGGGAAATCAGAGTTTATAAAAGGTATCTAGAAGATAGTGAGTTCATATGAGTTGTGATAATTAAGTATATGAACTAATCCTAGAAAAAGTACTATATACCTCATTGCTAAATTATGGTGACCTTCAAAGTACTCTCTTTGGGATGCTATCTGTTGACACCAGTTCCTAGTCTGCCCTTCGAAGCAATTTTGGAACTTTTTTTTCTGGAATAAGATCAGAGTTGCATCATACAGCACATAAAAACATGCAACAACAATAATGAACACCAATCATCAGGACACTGCCACTTGTCAACACAAATACAACTGTGAGACACTGATATACCAAGGTTGTGAAGCCTTACTGAGTTGTTTGTACAGTGTTGCCAACATAAGCATCTGGTGGCAAGTTCATGAACTTAATTGTCAGACCTCATATATGCACATATTTATGTATATGAGATTATGCACACATATTTAGAAACATACTTGTATATGTGTTATTTCAATTTTTCCATAAAAGCAGCCACAGACACAATTATCACCATTGCACCAGTAGCTAAAACTTTAATAGAAAACCTACTTGTTTTTGTTTTATGGACAAAGCCTTGGACCTACCAAAGCTACCAGAGAATAAGGGAGAATCACTGTATATGAGAGTAAGAAAGAAGCAAAATTATGGAATTCCTAATACTAGGCATAAAGTTTGTGAAAGCCTGTGACTGCCTCCTAAACTGTGCATGTGACAGATAAACTGAAAGCAGCTTAAGCTTGAGCACAAAGATCTGAATTGACATTGGGACCACAGGAATGATCAGTTGGAATTGGGTCTAACAAGTTAATTATATACTTAAAAAGAAAAATCAATAATCTCTGCAGAAATATAAGAATCCCCATAGCATAACATTCAACACATCCAGGATGCAATCCATAGCTGGCATATAAAGAATATAAAGAACAAGGGAAAAAAGATAAGCAGGAGATGCCAACCTTGAGATGATGCAGACACTAAAAATATCAAAGGAGGATGTTAAAGAGCTTATTATAAATATGTTAACTAAAATAAAGAAAAACACACTCATCATACACTTAGAATAAATAAAAAACAGTAAATATCAGCAAGAAATTAAGTACTATAAAAGAATAACAAATTAGAATTATAGACCTACAAAATAAAGTGCCTGAAATAAATTTTTCAATAGATGAGATTAATAACAGTGCAGCAATGGAAAAGAAGGAATCTGTACACACAAAGATAAATCAATGTAAACCCTACAATCTAAAGGAAATATGAACAAACTTAAAAGGAAATGTGTTAAAGACAGTCTATGGATCCTGTGGACAATTTCCAAGTGTCTGGAAAATTGGAATCTCAGAAGAGAGGGAGAGAGAAAAGGGGAGGGAAATATTTAAAGACTTAATGGCCAATATTTGTTTACAAACATATAGATTCAGGCAGCTTAGCAAACTCTGAACAGGATATATTTGAGGAGAACTGCACCTGGAAGTGTCAAATCAAAGGGCAAAAACTGAATATAAAGAGTAAAAATTTGTGAGCAGCCAGGGAATAAGCACGTGTTACCCAGACTGGGTTTGACTAACCTTCCCATTCAGTGGCTGCATGAAGGATGCCTGACAGATTGTGTGCATGTGAGGGATGGGCTCAGCTCATTGCCTCTGGTCTCAGACACTCCACACTGCTGTCCCAGCTAGCCACTTGGTGTACCAGTCCAGGGTCGCTCTTTTGGAGTCTGTCAGACACATGAAATTGCTGGAGTGTCAGTCAGAGAGGTAGAAAAAAAATGCAATAAAGTGTGGAATAGATGTACCTGAAATAGATGTTGAAAGTAAAGGCTGAGCCGTCCTATCATAGTAGAGAGTGCTGATGCTGCTGGGACTTTGTTATTTATTAATATTATATGTTGTAAACCTAAAAGTACTTATTTTATTGTCTGCTAATACTTTATAAGTTTTTTCTTTAATTTTTCAGTAAGCTCTTTGGCAGCAGTGTATTAAAAGTTGTAAGGGCACATTTCATTAAAATTAAAAGGTATTGAAATCCCATCTGTTCCAAAAGTTGGTGATGAACCTGTAATGTAACACAGTTTCTGAGCCATCATTTACTTTCTACTATGGAGCCACAGTACGTTTTCTCACTGCCTAAAAACAAAATGACAAAAATCTCTAGAGAAGTGTTAGAATCCACTGTTAAAATCAGTACTTCATCTTGATTGCACCGGCTAGAACTTCCAGTACAGAGTAGGAGAGCAGCACTGAAATCAGGCATTTTGGTCTTAACTTTTCTTCTTAGGTGGAAAAATCAATCATTCAAAAATAAATATCCTTTTTCCTGCAGATATTTTGGAGATATTAATTCTAGTTTGCTATTTTAAAAAATAGGCATAGGATATTATCAAATGCTTTTTTCACATATGTCACAATGGTAATGTGATTTTTTCCCTTTTTCTGATAAACGTGCATATAAAATTGGTCGATTTTTTAATTTTATCTTTTTACTCTTTGGTTGATTTTTTAAATGATAAATAAGCATTACAAATCCAGGTGAACTTCCCTCATTCATAACACATGACCTATTTAATAGCTAATTGAATTTAATGTGCTAGCATTTGTTTAGAATTTTTGCATCTGAAATATTTTATTCATGTCTAATATAATAAATCAGTTGGTCTACTAATACATAAATATTTCAAAGTTATATAATTTTGTCATTTAAGTACCTTTTTCTCTTACAAAATTGTCTCATTATTAGTGAAAATTATGCAATAGCACTAACTGTGAATAAAGAGAGAGAAAACCCCCTGTCAGGGACACATATCACGGAGTGAAAAAATAAAAAGAACACAGCCCCCAAACTCAGAGGAGTAACAAGGCTCTGGAAATGACATGACAATTATCCAAAGCAAGAAGATGAGAATAAAACATCAAAAAGAGTTTGGCATCTTCAGTAAAAACGAAGTTATATTATCCTCTGTGAAACAAGAGTAGAAAGCCTCAAGGAAATGAAAGACAGAGATGGAAATTCAATAGAAAGAGGTAAGGAATGAAGAGGATGAACGTCACAGGGAGGTAGACGAGAAGAGGATTTTTCAAGGCATCCAAACAACAAATAAAGCTGAATTAAAATCAATGCTAGAGAATCAAAGCGAGCAAAACTGACTTGGCTGAACGTAGAATCAGTAGGGCTTTTAGTTCAAACGGCAATTTAAAACCACACACTTAACTTGTCCTTTTAACAGCTCCACTAAAATGAATAGTGAAATATAAAATTGGAAGGAACATATATCACCACGTGAAACTAAGAAAGCATGGCACCCAAAGGCAAAACAAAAGCTCAAAGACTGTTAACTAAAGTAAGAACGCTGGATAACATAAAAGGGCCAACCGACTCTCACCGAGCTGCGGGTGCTTGGGAGTAGGCAAAGGCCTCCAGCAAAATCTCAACATCAATGCCAAGCTTCGAGAAGTAGAGCAGGAAAGTAAACTTTGGGCATCACATAATTGGCAGTGTGCAAGTGCAGCCCTACCAGTGCCAGTGGGAACCAGCAGAGCAGACCTACTCCCAGGGACACTATACTGAAGGAAGCAGGTGGAGCTGGCTGCTCAAAGGAGGACCTAACCGAGGAGGTTCTGACTCTTTACAAGATAGTAACTCTAATCCAGACACAATCATTCCCCAGTATGCCTGTTTCCAGGACCCTGGAGCTATCAAAATCCATGATGCTTAAGTTCCCCATACAAAATGATGTAATATAATATTTGCATATAACCTATAAATATCCTTCTGTATCAATTAAATCATCTCTAGATTATTTATAATACCAAAAGCAATGTAAATGCTATGTAAATAAACTGTTAAGCTGTATTGTTTAGGGAATAATGACAAGAAAAAAAGTCTGCACACGTTCAGTACAGGCACAATTATCTATTTTGTTTCTCTAGTATTTTTGGTCAGTTGTTGGTTGAGTCTAAAGATTTAGAAATCAGGGATTTGGAGACCTCATTCAATATTCTCAAGCTATTACAGTTGATGACAGGAGATAGAACAAGAGGAGGAGAAGGAAGGGAAGGAGGAAGAGGAGAAAAAAGAAGGGAAGTACTAGGTCTGGTGGAGGGTAAACTGGTGGTGAGGAAGTGGCTAAGGCCGGAGAGCAGGAACCTACTTGTAGCTAGGAACCAAATTGCCCTAGGAACTGTTCCCTAGTGGGAACATACATTAAAAACTTCTAAGTGACCAGTGTAACTGATCTGGAGCTCACTACAGTGTCATTAAACTTATGATGTAACCTATGTTATAGCCCAATCCGACAATTAGCCGAACATCAGGAAATAATAACCCATCCTGCCAGGACAAAGGCGGGACAAACTAGTGAGCTTCTAAAGGGGAGTGTGTAGTCAGATTCCAGGTCTTTCTCCATTCGTGGAGACTGACCCATTCCCCTCTCTCTGGAATGTATTTTCACTTTTTGTGACTTCCTTCTTTATTTTCACTCTTTCTTTGTTATAAACTGTTTGTACAAAATTGCTTTGTGTCTGTGATCACTCCATCAGCTCCTGGAGTACTCATTCTTGATACTGGGAGCGGGGGGACCAGAGAACATCCAGCCAAACCCAGCAGAAGGGAGATGGGATAAAAAGCCAGAGGAAGCTTTCAGCAGAGAGAGAGAGCCAAAGCTCCTGGATTTTGTACCTACACAGGTGCAGTTACCTCTTGATCACCCTTATGTGCTTAGATCACTATACATCCCTGAACAAAAGAAAAGCACAGCAAATCTGAACAAGACTCTCTTACTCATTCAGACCTAGAAATCAAAACAATGCTCTTCCTCATCTCTAACCATTTCCATCTTGATTCTCAATATTAGACAAACATGGAGACCCGTCTTCAGTGGGAACAAACAAGAAAACAAAACATAACACCATTGTAAGACACTGAGAGATAGGAGCAAAGGTTTCCCTCTAAAACAAAATTATTCTGAGTAGACACAAAATCTTCAAGCAATATTTTACTTCCTACATTTATCAAAATCTGAGTTTAAAGGTGTGGGAAGACAAAATGAACAATCAGAAAATGTTGCTTTCGAAAGAAAATTTAGATCATCAAAAAGCGTAACGTCAATGAAGGTAGATGCTATCAGGTTTGAAATTGTAGAATAACAAATAGTGAATTAAAAATATGGTTTGCAAAATATCCAATAGAGCTTAGCAGAAAAGGGTACAGAGAGGAATATCAGTTCCAGGATAGCATCTATGACAGAGTATGTGTGTGTCTCTATGCATGAGGACACACGTATTAAAGGAAGGAAAGCGACAGAACAGATGAATAAGTGATAAAGAAAAAAAGACAGTCCATTGTGTTGCAGACTGAGGCTTCCCACTGAAAACCTTAATTTAATTAAAGAGGTACTACCTGGACTGACAATAGTGAATTAATAAATTTTTAAAATGAAGGAAAAATTTCTCATTCAAAATGACTCACTGAGGCTGAATATTTTCCTCTTGTTTTTCCTCAAATCTCATGAAAGTGACAAAATCATACTGAAATAGGAAGAAAGCAGTAATGCTAAAATACTAGGAAGCATGTCAATAGAGGCACAGAAACACAGAGTAGGTGGGGACGATATTAACTAATGCCATACGTTAATCTCTGAACCTACTATAACTCCGGAACTCTGAAACAAATACAAACGAAAAAGGGAACTTTTAAAAACTAAATCTCTGCAAAAGGAAACCTCAAAAAACAAGATCATAGAAAGCAAGAGCAAAGAACAGAACAGGGGGGTGTTTTGTTTTACTTTTTTACTGTGTAATTAATTAAAAGATTACAGAAGAGTTGTCACAACCCCTCACTTTCAGGCCTGCGGTTTCTTTTTGTTGTTGTTATTCCTTTTTTTAAAAACTGGATAAAGTCTGTAGGACTTCTTTCTATAGATCATAGGAGTCTGCCATGGGGCTTCCACTGTGGAGGCCCCGGATACCATGGTGTTCAGTGAGGCTCTTCAACACTTTTAGGGTGAAAGCTGCCCACATAAACCTTCCTGCTGACTGGACGCAGTGGCCTCAACACTTATTGCTATGGAAATAATAACTGTCACATTTGCCAAGAAAATCCCCATTGACTACATTCACAGCTAAATCTTTAATACATGCAAAGTAGCAAGCAAAAAGAAAATATCACCAGACACTGGAGGAAAAAAAAAAAAAGGAAAAATCCTAATACCATGAAAGGGAGAAATCAAAGGAGAAAATCAAAATGAACAGCGGGGAGAACTAACACCAGGGGAATGAGAGTGAGTATTGACCACAGAAGGATTGTAAATATTTTGCTTTTGTATTTTCATATAGATGAAAATGTGGTTGGAAAAATAGAAAACAAAAAGGTGGTTTTCTAAGGTTAAAAGTTGCAATACAAAGTTATATAATGGAATTTTCATGGACAACTATTATTTTAGTGATTAGAAGATAAAAGTAAAATAGTATCTCAACATAAAGTTTCAAGCAGGGTGCCCTACCTGCACCCCCTGAGCTACCTGCAGATTTTGTGAGCAATTTTTTTTGCTTATCTGTGAGTGTGAACACTACAAAAATTTGTAGGAGCTTTTTACCTTTTGTTATTATCTTTTGCTCATCAGCTTTCATTAGTGCTTATGTATTTAATGTGTAGCCCAAGACAACTCTTCTACTTCCAGTGGGGTGCACAGAAGCCAAAAGGGTGGGCACCTCTAATACATTTAAAAGGAATGAGGCAAAAGATATGTGAGTTAAATCCATGATACCAAATATCCTTTTAAAATTTAACAACCAACTTCTCATCTAAACCACTGGCTTCTAGAATATATCAATTAAGAATGAAGGATTTTGAACGAAAAAATCTGACCCTTAGCAAAACTTTCATCCAACTGCCAGGAAAACTAACTCTTTTAGACATGAATGAAAAGAAACTACGTATTGACTAATCTCTCTCCTGTACAAAAATTTTCAGCATACCCTCTGAAAATTAAGAAATAAATGTAAGTATGGGGAGGATATGAATGACAAAAGTAATTAAAGAGGTAGAGGTAATAAAGCTAGGAAACTTAATTGAGCTGTTAAGCATGTCTTCTCCCCTCAAAATTGAGTGTTCAGGAAGAAGAGAAATATTCAAATCACACTAGAATTTTTACTTTGTTGTGTGGGAGCTTAGGGGTAAAATATGGTTAACGATACAGTTTGACATTGATCGGAAGCTCTAAGTGTAAATGCATTTGCTTAAAAGTTAGCATAATGATGGGTAGAACAGACATGTGGAAAGAAAGTCACAATAAACTTCAAAGACTTGGAAATGCACACTAGCTCTGCACCCAGGAAAGGGGCCAAAGGGGCATTGATGAATGCATAGTGTTTTATCTAATACATCTCATCTGTCTCATCATGAAATATTTATTTTATCCTTCCCCCTATTTATAATAAGGAGATAATTCAAGCACTTGTCCAGTCATTGACTCTAGTTCAAAGTACAAGATTTCCAGATGATTCTTATTCCTCCCCATCAGGTTTGTTTTTAACTCCCATGGACCAGCCCCCTATGAATAAAAACAATGTGTCATCTACTCTCTCTCTTTGACATAATGGTGAAGATGACATAGGGAAGTCATAATAAACACTTCCTTGTGAATAGACAAGTCATCTGGGGACTAATAAAATCTGGTTGGGCATGTTTTCTGACGAACACCTCCTTGACTAGGGAGAAAGTTCTTAGAGAGATTTTCATTCTGCTCTCTGGACATTTTTGAAGTGGATGAAGGCACATATGTCCTGAAAAGAAGTCAGGAGTTATTATAAAGTCAGCTTATGCCTGAACTATCATATTAATATTTCAGGAGTAAACATGAAATATACATTACCATCAATAGTAAAATAATGAAAGAAAACAAGAGAATTTCACATATATATGGCAGTGTGACAAATAAAAATATTTTTTAATATTGTGATAATTAATACAAAAGAGATAAAGAAAAGAACCCTATAGTACCGGGTCTTCACATAACTTACATCTAAGTTAAATACCTGCCCGTGAAAAAATCAAAATGTCAAGAGAAAACATAGGTAAATATTTTTACAATGTAAAAAGACTAAAGAAATTTGAATGAGATAGAAAATATGCAAAATGAAGGCAGAAGATTAACAAAATTGACTGCCATAATATTAACAGATCTATATGATAAAATAGCAATAAAGCTAACTAAACAATTGCACACATGTTAAGGGCAACATATATGTACAGTGATGAATTGGTGTCTGAATCAAAATACTCCTAAAAGTCAGTACACAAAAGTGACATCACACAATGTAAAAACTTGAAAGTTCAAGTTAAAAGATGGTAAACAAAGATGTGAATATTTATTCCCACAAGTACACTAGAAAATGGATTTTAAATAGAGATTAAATATCATAATTTGGGCTATCAGAGTGGCAATTTAAAAAAAAAATGTAAGCTGATCGAAAGTGTTGCTGAGGGTTTAGGATAACGGTTACTCTCACAGACTGCTGAAGAATGTTCCAACTGGTGACAGTTGTTAGAAATAATTTATTCCAAAATGTAAAGGCAATTATACTTCATACTAAAATCTATATGCAAGAATGCTTACTGCTTCATTGGTTATAATAGCCAAAATATTATCACTGGAAACACAATTCACTTAATTAATTTATATCCATAAAAAAGATTATTATAAAATCATTAAAATATGCATGAACCTATATCTACCTTAGAAAGACCTTAAGACATTGTTAAATGAAAATCAAAACAAGGCATCTTGGAGAACAATTCATACAGAGTAATACTGTAAGTTTACCTCCCCTTAAAATTTGTTGTTCTGTGTGTGTGTGTGTGTGTGCGCGCGCGTGTGTGAATGCATAGCTGGCAAGACACTCCGTCTGGTGATGGCAGTGACAGTAGTTAACATCTGATGGGAGGCACAGCATAAGGGAAAAGGTCATTTTGTATGTTCTTCCGGGTATTATTTCCACAAAGCTCGGATGACCACAGCCTTCACAATTAACCCCCTAGGATTAGAAAAGGAGATAAATCATTTGGGGTTAAATTATTTCCCTGCTAAGCCTGGGAAAGACCTTTTTTCCCCACACAGTTGTATGGGGTGTTGGTGGACACACAGTTCCTAGGCCATTCCTCCCCTTTGTCACTCTTCCTCTTAAGAATGTCTAATCTCATGGGCAATATTGGTGAGAACTCAGCAACCACTGAAACCTGTTACAAGAGGGTGGGAAGCCTGGAACTCAGCCACCTGGAGAAGCGGGCTGTTCCTGCGAAGAGTGCTTTTTCCTTGTCAGAGCCCCCAGCTATCTTGCAATTTAGTCAGTACCAGTCATCTCTAAATCAACCAAATATTTAACCTTGTTTGGCTTCTTTTGTCTATTTTCTCTTAGAGGGAGAATCTGGAAGGAGGTATTTAACTTAAAAAGAAAAAGGAATAAATAAGCTCAAATCAAGTGGGAGAAAGAACATGACAATTATAACATCAGAATTTAATGAGAAAACAAAAATAAATTTTATAAATAAGACTTAAATTTTTTCACTCTCAAAACACCAGCAAAATAAGTAAAACTTTGGCAACTCGGTTAAGGAAAGACACAAATTCATAGATAACATGTGTGCACACACAAATTATCAAAAAATTATATTAGAAAAATATCTGAAAGATTATTATGTGTAAATACACTTATCTAGATTAAATAAATAAATATAAAAAATAAAATAGTGAACATGATTCAGGAGGTACTACTGTTGACCTAACTAAAGAAACAGAGGCATAATTAATATAGAGTTTATTTGAGCTCAGCTTGAAGATAGCTGCTCAGAACACACTTCCAAGTGTGTTCCATTGGAGTGCTCCATTCAGCCTTTGTTACAAACAGGTTTACGAGCTGTGGGGTGGCTCAGGCCTGTAATCCTAGCTCTCTGGGAGGTGGAGATGGACAGATTGCTTGAGTTCCAGAGTTAGAGACCAGTCTGAGCAAAACAAAACAAACAACAAAAACAAAAACCTCTAGGATTTTAAAGGCGGAAAGAGACAAGGAATAGACTGATACAAAGATATGTTAACCAGTTTGATGCAAACATTCCAAGTTGTATATAAAATCAGCACATTGTACCCCATAAATGCAGTAATGTACGCAGTGTTAATGATCAAAGTTTGAATGTCAAGTTTTCCTGATGATTGGGGAGACTCATTTCCAGATAGTGCTGTCCCATGTCAGGGAGAAAGAGGAGGTGTCTCACTGAAGAATTTTAAAAGTGAGCAAAAGACAAATTGGGATGACATCATAGAATGGCAAAAACATGAGATCTCAAAGTCACCAATCTATGTAGCTGCTGTCAGGTATTGACTTGTCTCTAGTCATTGGGATACCGTGATTTTAGTTTGCTTAGAAGAAGTAAGAAAAAACAACCCAAGAGATACTTAGCATTAATAATTTCAATAGTGGAAATACAGTGCACATAAGGATTATGATCAAAAAGAGAATGTGTATGTCAGAACAACAGAAAAAACAAAAAACTATTCCATTAGGGAGTCAGCTACAAAAGTTATGAAAAAATTAAATCCTGGTTGTTCTTTAGAGACTTATTATGGCCAGGAAATAATTTAATATTCAGTCCCAATTATACACAAACATTAAAAAGTCAAAAACAATGGTCAAGGGCTAGATTGTAATAAGAGGTGCACTACTGAATCATAAGTTTTCTCTCTTTAGTCCCTCCAGTTTTTCCAAAGATAAATCACAGCAAAACCAATTTATCTGTAAAAGAAGTTTTAGTCTTATCAAGTTGGCCTGATTATTTCACTAAGTGCAGTAAGAAGAATGATTACTTGTCTTTGCTCAATCTTTTTCATAAGGAATTTCAGGGTAGACCTTTTAAAATCTCTCCAGGCTGGGAAAATAAGACAAATCAAGTCTTTACCACCAGACTGTGCTTGTAATACCTGTATGAATTGAGTAAATTCCATTCTCTCTGAGGCCTCAAAATATGTTGAGTTTCCTGAACTAGTCAGAGAGTAACATTCTTTACTTACTGTAAGAGTAGGCTAGTCTCAGACAAAGTACTAGGCCACTCTTTCTCCCAAGCCTTTTGGCTTCATGAAGTCAACCTTAGTTGCTCAAAGCAGTCTCGTCATATCTGCTGTTTCTGTCAAAGCCTTGGTAAAATAACCAGTGTTTCCAATGTGTACTGTTATAAAAAGAAAACAAATTTTTACTTAACTTATGTAAATAATTATATTGCCATAAAACGAGGAATCCAAATGGATTCAGATAAAGAGAAAGATAAATATTTCATTTTTTACTCACAAACATATTTTACCCAATTGCTATAAGCTATCAATAGCTTAAGGAACGTTCTTGACACAGGAAAACAAAACATTAATGTAAAAAGAATCAGCAATGTTTTAAACAAAAACTCAAAAAAAATTATTCTAGTCCACTAATTTAATCCTATGTAATTAATTCTTGTTCTGCTTGATGTTAGCAATCTCCATGAACACATCAGTTTTGTTTCATTAGAGTTCTGGAAGTTTTGACCCAGTTCAATGGTATTATCTCCACAATTATCAGAAAACTCTATTGAAATGCATTTATCAGTGTTTTTTCATAAACTTCCCTGAAGACATAACACTTCAAAATTTACAAAAAGCTTTTAGGAAAAAATCTGAATAAACTTACTAAATATACCAAGACATGTCAGAGTTTAAGAAATCCCATACAATTTTGTAACATATTAATAACATTTCCATACAAATGTAACTCAATGTATGTTAAACACCATTTCTCATTTAACAATACAGCTTATATAATTTTAACACACCAAGTATGATGTGTCTCTCTTGGACTTTCAGGGACCCTCTCTGGATTTGTAGGGGTCCAGTGTTCAAAAGTTTGTTCAATGTGAAAAAGACTTAATTTAAAATATAAAATTTAATGTGGGGAAGTTTGCTAAATATCAAAGGTTTGAAATACTTGATCATAATGAAATCACAGGACACTGTAAAATAAGTCATTTATTTAGCTAGAATGATGATTCAAAGAGTTCAAAAAAGCAAAAATCTTCACTTTTTCATAAAGAAGAGATGCAGTTTTCCAAACAATCAAAAGGCTTAAAAAAAAAAATACCCTGAGATACACAGAATTGGTCTCTTGCTCTCTCCCTTCTTTTATTATTTGCAATTTATTCAAAAGATAAATCAAATATTTTACTACTTCTTATTAATGCTATCAATATACAAAAATATTCTTCCATAGGAAAAAACTTATTCTTCTATCAGTATATTATTAAAATTAAACCTAATTTTAATAAAGCTTTAAAATCTATCAAATTTCAGTCTGCTCTGACCACACAAGATAAGATTTCCATAAAAATTCTACAAGCTTTTATAATATTTCCTTTTCTTTTTTCCCCACTTCCTATATCTATATTTCTCATACACTTTGTATACAAAATAATTTATCTCATATTTAGTAGTTTTAATTACATATATTGATTACAATCTTAACTTTTAATAACCCTAATTTTTAGTGACAAACCTAGGAAGTGAGCAATTTTGTTATGTATGAAATACAGAGCCCAGGACAGAGAACAGAGCTGTGAAGCTAAGGCTCAGTGGGTCTGACCCATCTCAGCATGGCTAAGAGGCACAGCTGGACCAAGCAAAATGTATTCAGTTTAGCTTTGTCCTGATGCTGGTAGGCTTGGTCACCAGTCCTCTCTATGGTCACTTATCTAGATCCCAGAACCTAAGGGCTCAAAACCAAGACATAAGATCATAGACAAATCGCATAAACATCAAAAATATCATAGAATCAAGAGTCTCAGGACTTTAAAACATACAACAGAGAGAGACTAAATCTGTCTGAGCAGTAGAGCCAGGCAAAACATCTGAACTTAAAACTAATGATCTTGAAGACATTCTAATTACATTTTATCAGCAATTTTAAAACTAGCTTATTAAGTAAAGATTATTATTAGTCCTGTGATCTTGAAATGCATTTGTGCTTACTTAATTTATGAGCACTCATTTGTTTACAAATCAAATATGGTACATATGGTACGACATAGACGATATACAAACACAGTCATAAAAATACAGACAATCATTTTATAAGTTTTATTTTAAATTTTAGACATGAGACAAGTATGGGTAAAATTCGCTAATTTCAAAGAGTTGGATTCAAATTATGCCGTTTATAATGGAACAAGTTCAAGTTGATCTGCTTTTCATGGCCAAAGCCTTTAATAAATTTCATTTAAAGGACAAAGAAAGAATATAAGTTGTCCAAAAGGCTAATGAGTAATGAGCTTTACCTTATCCTTGGGGGTGGGGGCAATGTCACGTCAACAAAAGAGACACAGATCAAGGGAATAAAAGAGAACAATCATCTTAACTTTTTTTTCAGATCTCTTAACTTTGGGATGAGAAAACTTGCTTTTATGAGCCTTTCAGTTTATCACTGACTAACAAATTGGTCACAAAGAAAAAACTAAGTCTAAATTTCAAACAAGAGGAAGAAGTAACAGAAAAGGGAACTCACTCCAGATCCTGCCAACCTATGCCAGATACACCACCTAAAAAGAGAAACTGAAGAAAAAATACTATGAATACTATGAATACTAAAAATACTATGAAAAAATACTATTTAATATAATATAAATAAACGATATAATATGGGCCATGGTTGAGAATAGCTGTCTAGTACACACTTCCAAGTTGCCCTGGGGAGTGCTCCTTTAAGCCTTTGGTACAAGCAGGTTTTTAAAGGTAAAGGGACCAAAGAGTAGCCTGCTGCAAAGTTGTTTCACAGAAACTCTCACTAGTTTACAGAAATAATATTGGCTATTGACTGGATATACATTGTTGAACTATAGGGCACGAGTTACAGCATCAGTGTATGGCTTTTTCTGGCTACTTGCCATCAGTTAGTCTGGCAAAACTTAGCAAGTGCCTTCAAAGCTTCTTCTTTAGCTCAAGGAGAGAGCAGGAGGGAGTGGGACATAACTTGTATTTCTGCGTGGCCCTGATCCTGATAATTAAAGGGGGCTTGCATTCCTCAGATGAAAAGTTTATTTTCTTTCTCAATATTTAACTTAAATATATTTTTGGTCATGCCAATTATCTACCTAAAAGAACATTAGGCCCAAATGGCCTTATGCCAATCTTGATGGTTAAACTTGATGATGGAAAATATCTTTTTTCTTTCTTTTTTTTTTTTTTTTCCAAGACACAGTCTCACTTTGTTGCCTTGGATAGTCTGCCATGGCGTCATAGCTCACAGCAACCTCAAACTCTTGGGCTCAAGCTATTCACTTGCCTCAACTTCTTGAGCATCTGGGACTACGGGTGCCTGCCACAACGCCCAGTTAATTTTTCCATTTTTTGTAGAGAAGGGGTTTCACTCTTGCTCAGTCTGCTCGCCAACTCCTAAGCTCAAGCAATCTATTCACCTCAGCCTCCCAGAGTGCTAGGAATACAGGTCTGAGCCACCCTACCTAGCGGAAAATATCTTTTGTGTCATTGTGTGAACAGAGTGTGAAAAAGAAGATTTTCCGAATTTGTTTATATCATAAATTGCACAAAAATGTGTAGAAACAGACGAGTAGTTCATCTATTGGAATAGAACAGGGCGGTCAATTTATAAGCAGAAGGAGATTTTCAAATCAGTGAGAGAAAGGAATTAGATTCAACAAATGATATTGGAACAATTGGCTATTCATTTGGGAGCAAAGTATAGATACCTCACATCATACATATACTAGTAGATTGTAGATAGATAAAATAACTTTCATTTTTTTTATATCAGCAAATATTTTTAAAAGTAAGATCTATTCCAAACAGTTAAAAAAAACAGAGGCTATAAAAATTGATAAACAAATGGGATTTATACTTTTTTTTTAAAGAAAGTTTTTATTATAGAAGACTTACTAAACAAAGATTATAGGCAAGCAAGCCTGAAAAATGCAGCCCTCTAAAATACAGAGTAGGGTAGAGGAAATGAGAGGAATGGATTTGTTAGCAAAATAGAGCATCCGGTGCTTTAGACAAACAGATGGGTCTGAAGCCCATGATTAGGCTGGAAAATAGAGTCTGTAAAATGAACAGGTCAGTTCACAGAAAAGTCAGTTGTCATTCCACAATAGAGGAAAGCTTAGCAGACCATTCAACTTGAACCCATGCCATCCATCCATCATGGGAAAAGACAAAACACCGCAAAACAGCAATCTGAGGTTTAGCATTTATGATCATCCATGTTGTAAACTGGAATGTAAATTTGCTGATATGAAAGACAATGGTTAGGCCTATTCCAGGGTAAGAAACACAAGATGCTCTAAGGGCAGAGAATCACAATAGGCCACTTACATTTGAAGGGCCTATTTATACTTGCGCGGTGCTATGAGTTGTGTTATGTCAAACTTAATCTTCTCAACCTAGGCTAGTTAATGCTACATATAGTTAAACTGCATATTAGATAATACCAACCTTCTTTATCTATGAGACGCAGAGAGACTTAGGCAACTTCTAATACATCAGAGAGTGAGCAGAGGGGTCTAGATTCAAATTCAGGTCTTCCTCTGACAACAACCAGAGACGTTTCCACTCCTTCACAGTCATCTCTCCCTGCTTATTCAACTGAGTTTAAAACATTGTGTAAGCAAGGCTCAAAGACAAATCACAGCTTGGAGTAAATGATTTGCCGCATATATAATACATAAAGCATTCATGTTTATACTCTATCATGTTTTTCTTTGTACCAAGAAGATAAGTGTCAAACTAAATAGAAAAATAGGCAAATGATAAAAACAGCAATTTTTAAAAAAGTAAAAGATAAACATCCAGAAATATGTTAAAACATGTTCTCTCATACTAATAATTAAGAAGATGCAAATTGATAAGGTAATGCTACATCATTTCTTGCCTATCAATTTGGTAAAGAACAGGATGTTTGGTGACAATGTTGGATATTTACATAACATGTGAACCTTACATATGGTTATCAGAATACAAGAAAGATCACAGTTTTGAGCTATTGGAAAACAGCCCCACAAGTATATTTTACTAAGGAAGGCTGAGAATTTGTCCAGGAAGAGATAACATTTTGGTTGCTACTCACAATCTTTCCAGGGCAGATCTGCTTATATACAGAGTGGAAATAAAGTTTATGTGTGATTTAACATAGTTTAACATTGTAAACTGCACATGAATTTTATGTTCACTCTGTATTAAGATTCTGGGTAAAAGTTCATTTAAAAAGTTGTCCCAGGTGACTTTTATGAGAAACTAAGGCTGTGAACTATGGAGCAGGACAATAAGCCCTACATAAATTCACAAGAGGAAGAAATCACTCCCATCTGGATTGGTCACATGCTATCATTTGTTGGGGTTCGGAAAACAAATGCCATAACCAAAGCCTCAGAAGCAAGAGTTCCTCTCTGAACTTGTGCTGTCCTGTCTCTCAGCCCCAGTGAACCTCAAGTGTAGCCATCGAAACTAGAAGGCCTAGCCCTCTTCCCCAAGTCATGGCATAGAAACCAGAACCACTTTTCCCCCAATCTGGCCATTACTCTGACTTTCCCTCTACCTTTCTGTGTAAAAACTGATGACTAAGAAATTATCTGACCTACACTTAAGACCCCCATGCAAGAGAGGTCCCTGCCCCCTACCCAGGAAGAAAGAATGAAAACTCAGAGAGGCCAAGAAGAATCTAGACAGACAGGCCTTGCTGGGGTTCCCCCTGCCATCTATTATTAACATTAGACTATGCTCTTTTTGTCTAGTTGTATTTCCACAGTGCTGTGCATAGTTTGTTAAACCTAAGCATAAAGATGGACAATGTCTCCCGCATCCTTGAGTCTTCTCTGTGAAGACTGACATGTATGAAATGAAGCAGTATTCCTATCTGTAATTAGCCTGTCTCTTGTGAGCTGATTCTTCACTATATGAGTATTCTCTTTGAACATCTCTGTGTATGAGCCCTTGTATTTGGCACTGTTAATAAAATGAGACATTTATACACACACATACAAAAAAAGAGTTCACTAGAAAAACAAAGAGCCCCCCCATAGGTTCTGTCGAGAGGAAGGTGGGAGGGGCTGGAAGGAGGAAGAAAAAAGAAAAGTAAAGAAAAATAAAGGTCTTGGGAAACCTGTTGTGTTGGAGAGGGCATGGACACACTCCTCTGCCTCTGAGTAGCCAAATCACCATGTTTCATTTGAATGACGTGCCTGAGCCCCCATCTACCCATCTAGTCCAATAATTTGATGTTTAAGTGAAAGCTAAAAAAACATGCCCATGTGACACCCCTATGCTGGGGACACCTGCCCTTTCTATTTGCCTAGCATTCATTCTGCCTTTTCTGACAGTCCCTCAAAGTACCTTCAAAGATCTCCCCAAATGCTTTAGTTATATAGTTATAGTGACATTAAACCTCTCCCACTGGCCCTGCTGCTGTGGCTCAAACCTCCACATTCTTCTTTGCTATCTCTGAAAATAAGAAACCAAAGGTGAGAGAGGCGGTCGCAAAGAGGAGCAGGCCCAGGTTTCAAAGGCCAGCGGTTGTTTCCTCCTTCACTGTCTTCTTGCAGACGCATGGTAACATGCCACCAGAACTTGTAGTTCCTATCTGATAACTCAGATTTCCAATGAGAAGCTCTTTCTGAGATGCACCCTAACATCCCCAGGAGAGACAGTAATTGGCCCCATTTGGGTCACACTCTGAGCCCTGGACCAGCCAACTTTGGTTAGAGACACACTGGAACACCACCACTACTGCGGCCACTGCAACTGTGTTAGTGAGACGTGGGGGAGGGAAAGATGCCATGAAAACCACCAGGTAGGTGCCCACCTGAGGAAAAAGCCTGGAGCCAGAGTGGTCTGGAAAATTTAAAAAGAAAGAAAAACATCAGGATCCTTTCAAAGGTGGATAGAGAGCGGTTAACAGTGACAAAGGCTGCAGAGCGCTCACTTCCATAAGGGCTGGTGGAAGTCCCTGGATTAGGCGACAAGACGGTGTTAAGGAACCTGGCCAAGAACAGTTTATGTGAAGTGATGAGAAGCAACCAGAATGACCATATCCTAGAGGACAAGAATGCTAGTGACTGCAATAGAAGGGAATATGTGACAATTTGACACGAATGCTATCGAGTTGTTTTTGTTATTGTTAAAGAAAGGCCATAGTCAGGGGCTAATAATTTCTTGACTTTGTAATTCTTGGCTTTCTACTGCCCATGGTGGTGAGAGAATAAGCCAAAGCTTTTACTGGAAAAGGACTCTCCTCCTTGCTTTTCAGTCACTGGGGAACTAGTCTAAGCTCTTTATAAAAACAATGTCTCCCGTGAAGGCTATGTTGACCAGTTTGATGAAAATATTTCGAATTGTATATAAAACAAGCACATTGTAGCCTGTCATTGTATTAATGTTCACAGCTATAATTTAATTAAAAAAAAAAAAAACCTTTGCTTATGTAATAGCCTTAAAAAAAAGATGTCTCCTTGCAATCTAAGGAATGTGTGCAATGGCTGCAATAGAAGCTCACCACAGAATTTCTCACAATATCTTTACCAACAGATTAAATTGCATTAATGATGCCATGTTGGTTCAGTTTCCTGCAGATTTATGAATTTTTTTCTCTCCCAATAAACCTTCTCTCTCTTAAAAGTCTGACTGCAAAATCCTCTTTCCTATAACTTTCCTCTGTAGAAATTTTCTCGAATCCTCATAGAAAGTTGATGCTACACTTTTCTCTTTCACCCTAATTTCTGGGCCTCTGAATAGGCCTAATATGCTAGAGAAGAGAAAAGAAAACTTTCATCTGAGGGATGCAAGTCCTTCTAAATTATCAGGCCCAGGAAGACATTAAAACGAGATGGCAATCAAGTCCTACTCTCTCCTTTGAGTTGTGTGCTCATCTCTTGAAACTGTTATTGCTACTAAGTGGCTATAAATTAATCCCCAAATGTCACACCAGACACTACATCCCATTGCCCTGTAGCTTAACAATGCATAGCCAATCACTAATTACTGTTATTTATGTAAACCAATGAGAATGCCTGTCAACTTTGAATCAACCCACTCCCTGTCCCCAATTTTTACCTTCTAACATCCACTGTGGCTGGACACAGTGGGTCACACCTGTAATCCTAGTACTCTGGAAGGCTGAGGTAGATGGATTGCCTGAGCTCAGGAGTTCAAGACCAGGCTGAGCAATAGTGATACATTGTCTCTACTAAAAATAGAAAAACTAGCTGGGTTTTTCGGTGGGTGTCTATAGTCCCAGTTACTTGAGAGACTGAGGTAAGATGACCGCCTGACTGCAAGAGTTTGAGGTTACTGTGAGCTACCACACCATAGCACTCTTTCAAAGGCAGCACAGTGAGATTTTGTCTCAACAAATAAATAAATACTAAAATTCCCTTATAACCGTTGCCAATCAAAACAGATATTCAGGGCAACTTGAATCTGTGCTCCTGGGTTGCAGTCTTCAACCTTGGTCCAAACAAACTCTCTACATATAATAATTTTTCCCCAATTTCTTCCTTTCAGGTTGACAGAGATAACACTGTATTACAATTGTTCACACACTCGCCTGACTTGCAGGTGTTACACTGACCCTATCAGAAGTCAGCACAGCCATCACAGAACCTCAGGTGTGTGTGTGGAGGTGGGCGGGGGGGAGCTTCAGGGCACAGAGAGTGCTCGCATGGACACATCTCTTCCTGTACTGGCCTGTTTTGCAGGATCCCCTGCCTACCCATTGCAAAATGTGTATGATGTGAATACAACTAAATAAGATATTGTTGCTCCAAGGACCTGTCAGGAGTGGTATCATATTCTGTCTGCTGCTCTGAGCTTTTCTAAACATCTGAAGCAGCCCCTGTCATCCTCCAGTTTGCTTTACCTATTTGGAGAGACAGATCAAAACTCAGCCTCGCCCACTCTGTTCTGTTCTGCCACATGGGAGTTAGCTAGCATCACAGGTCAGCACAAGGGAAATGTTCCATAGTAAACCAGGGTGCTGTGGGGGGAAGGGGCTTGAGCTTTAGACTGGAAAGCTGCAGCCCTGAAGATAGGAGTGTGGGCCAGCTCTTTCTAGAAATAGGTATTCAGAAAAAGAACAAGAAAGGCAAGTTAGCCATGGTCTGTGCTCACTGTGTGAAGCTCATGCAAAACCCTGGCTCTCTGGAGAGTAAACTGGCATTTATGTAGGGATCAGAGACAATAGCACTCCCCAGGACCAGGTGAGATTGGCAAGCTGAATAAAAAAGCTTTTGGTGACCCTGTTTAAGGATTGTCTCTGACACTTGTGATCTTTCATTGGGAGAAGCAGGGGGGTGTTGGGGTTAAAAACACAGACTCCAGAGTCCAGGTCCACCCCTTGCTAATTCTGTGATCTTGGACAACATTTTGAAAGTTTAGTTTCATTGTTTGAAATTGAAAAATTAAAAGATAAAAGTTTGGGGAAGAATTACCATACAAAATGTTTAACAAACTACTGCTAAGTGTTCAGTAGTTCATTATTATTATTTTGAGGCTTTCTAGATTTCAGGATGTCTAGAAATTAATGTTCTTAATTTTAGGTAAGTTTGGGGTTATATCATTGTGTCACATTGTCAATTGTATTTTTGATGGAAAGTTGGGAGAAAATGAGAGGAAAGATGCTATAACTTTGTTAGTAAGAGATTATATTTAACTAAAAGCCTTGAAGAAAATTAAACTATGTGTGCTATAGTTTTGATTCTATAGTGTTTAATTACATCCTGATTATTTGCAATTAGATCATCCAAAATGGCATAGCTCATATATCCAGTGTATTTTATATGCCACAACATGACATTTACTAATTCACCATCCTGGAACATCTGCCTTGATTGATTTTCTGACTGTTGATGACAACTTGAGCACTTCATCTGCCCGAATCATTTTCTATAAGAAAAGACAAACAACCCAGTCCTATGGCGCATGCTTTGTCACAAAGGGTTAATGTACTATCAATGATTAGATTTATAGTTATTTAAAAAAAAAAAAAAGCAATCAGTAGCATTCAAGCTTCCAGAATGTCTGACAAAGCATGTAGTCTGAGAACAGGCGTGCTCTTTTCCTTAGCATGTGTATGGGCTTTGAGGCCCTTCCTGAGTTCACCCCCACCTGTCTCATCAACCTCCTCTCCAGCCCCTCTGCCTGGCTCTGCACAGTCCAGCGACATTCTCCTCCCTTGTTTCTGCATCTCTACCAGCCAGTCTTCTCCCTGGGCTCACACACACACTGCTTTCTCTGCCTGCCGTGTGCTTTTTCCTCCTTTTGAGGTTAATATCTACCTCGATTTAAGTCCCAGATTTGTACCTCCTTCTCAGGGACTCCTGTGATGTCTCAGACTGCACCATGTGCCCCTCCTAAGTCTTTTTTATAGCCCCCTGAACTTTTCACCAGAACCCTTATCACCACCCTTAGGTGGTTATTTTTATTTATTTATTTATTTTTGAGACAGAGCCTCAAGCTATCCCCCTGGGTAGAGTGCCATGGCATCACAGCTCATAGCAACCTCCAACTCCTGGGCTCAAGCGAGTCTCCTGCCTCCGCCTCCCAAGTAGCTGGGACCACAGGCGCCTGCCACAATACCCGGCCATTTTTTTGGTTGCAGCCATCATTGTTGTTTGGCGGGCCCGGGCTGGGGATTCGAACCCACCACCTTAGGTGTACGTGGCTGGCGCCTTAGCCGATTGAGCCACAGGCGCCGAGCCCCCTTTGGCATTCTTAAGGCCCATTATGGGCAATATGCTTCACTAAGGCATTGGAGAGAAGAATAAAAGATGTATTACCATGACCTCTGCCTTTCAAGGAACTTGAAGTAAGGAAGTTGTAATTAGTAAATGTGAAAAGTGAGGGGTTCATGGACAAGGTGGCCTTAGTTTGGATCTGGAAATGGGTAGTATTTAGATACCAGTTGCTTTGTGGAAAGACTTTCTGAGCAGTTAGAGTACTAATATAATTAAAGGCAATTTGTAATTAGTAGAGAACAATTTTATCTTGTGCCAAATTCTGAAGTAATATGGGTGCAAATACTTGGCATAGCACTTGACACATAGTAGACTGTAGTTATGTGTTAGTTCCCTTTATAACCTCCCCCATTTGTTCTAGCTCTGTCCTCTCAGACTACACAGCTTCCTTTTCCTATTCCAGACCTTTAAATACATGTAGTAGGAGACAGAGCACCAAGCTGCCTAAGCTTTGGTTCCCTAAACTGGTTTCAAGTTTCCTCCTCATCCTGGTCATTTACTAATGAAACAGCCACAAAGTTTTGGTGCCTTTTCTAAATTCCAGTGTGGCATAACCATAATTGTGAGGAGCAGGGCAGTCATCTTTTTTGTTAAAAATTTTAGGCTTTTCTTCTTTCTTTTTTTTTTTGTCACCATCTGTAGAGTGCTGTAACATCACGGTTCTCAGCAATTTCCGGCTCTTGGGCTTAGGCAATTCTCTTGCCTCAGCCTCCTAAGTAGCTGGGACTACAGGTGCCCACCACAATGCCCAGCTAATTTTAGGCTTATTTTAATATGACCTAATCTTAGATTAGCTTTCTTCACACCTGCCTTATATTCCTAGATTCTGTTAAGCTTGTAATCAGCTCAGCTTCTGAGAACCAGGGCTTCCCATATTCTGTAGCCTTTTGATTGGATTTGTTTGCCACATTTGTTTAATCTCAGGTAAGGACCGTGCAAGGGTTGTTCAACCAGTTGGCGTCTTTGCACCACACATTAAATAGTAACAAACAGTAACGAAAGCTGATGAGCATAAAACAAAGAAAGGTTTGTGCGTAATTTTCATGGTATCTGCCACCACAGATGAGCAAAAAACTCCACACATAATCTACATGTGTGTGGGCTGCAGGTTGGATGCTCCTGCAAGGTATTGCATTGCCGTGGCCATATGAAAGTGGTAGTGGTAGTATGGAGACTACCTGAAGAAGGGACAGGGTTGGACCTTTCTCATCCTCAGACTAGAGGAGTTTCTTCTAAGGGCTAAGGTTTTAGGAAGCAGAACTAATCAGAGAGTATCTTCATCTCTCAAATGAACTTCTTTCCACTTAAGGCTTTTCCTTCTTCATCATTTTCTGTCAGCTGGTTAGTCCTAGCAGATAACAGATAACTGTGGTGTGCTGACCCATGCTAAATGTGAGAAAGAAGGGACAAAGATAGGATGTGTGTCCTGGAAGGCATTGTAGTCCTTAGAGAGAACTTGGGCTCTAATCTCAAGGTGCTACTTATTGGCTATGTAATGTTAAGCAGATTACTCACTCTCAGAGTGTAAGTCCCCAGTAATTCATGGGATCAAATGAGATCAGAAATGTCGAGTGCCTGGTGCATGTAGTAGACAGCTGAAGAAAGGTGAGCTCTTTGAACTCCATTATTCAAGAGCTTTGCAAGATGTGAAGAGCCAAGCAATGCTGCTGTGCTCATTGACCCTGCACAGATAGCTCTTAGAGCAGCTGTATTAAAGGACCGCAGCGTTAGAAAGGTTGAGAACCACTGTCTTAGAGCATCTATGATTCTTAAAGCACTCGTCTGTGTACTTTTTTCTTTTTTTTTTTTGAGACAGCCTCAAGCTATCACCCCAGGTAGATAGAGGGCCGTGGCATCACAGCTCACAACAACCTCCAACACCTGGGCTCAAGCAATTCTCCTGCCTCTGCCTCCCAAGTAGCTGGGATTACAGGTGCCCACCATGCCCAGCTGTTTTTTGGTTGTAGCCGTCATCGTTATTTGGTGGGCCCGGTCTGGATTCGAACCCACCAGCTCAGGTCTATGTGGCTGGCGCCTTAGCTGCTTGAGCCACAGACACTGAGTCTCTAGAGTCTATTTTTACTAAAAGGCTTGTAGGATTCTGGAGCTTGGCTGTGATGTCTCAAGTGCCAACCCTATTAGGAGAATTTTGAGCCACTTCTCTAACTTTTGTAGGGAGACAAACTTCCTGGCAACTAGCCAACTGCCCAGGGGTCCTGTGCAGCTGCCTGGAGTCCTGCTGTGGGGCCAGTAGGTGGCGCCTATCACCCTTTTCCACACCTCAGCAAAGGTCCCTTGACTCCCAGGCCGCTGCTGACTCCCAGAGATGTGTAGATAGCTTTGGGCACAGGTACCCAGAGGAAGGAGCCCTAGGCCACCTCCTCCTCTTTACTGCCTTGTATTGTTGAATTTTTGTGTTTTGTGTAGTCCCAGCCATGGCACACACTGCCTGGGAAATCAGAAATGTTGCCATAGGGGATCTCAGGAGATCACCTGGGAAATCTTGCTTTCTGGCACTCTCTGCTTCCAGGAAGTCATCCTCGTGAGTCTCTTGCTGTGACCTGCACTCACAAGGCACCTTCCACCAGTAAATGCTTGCATTGTAATTGTTTGCCTGGTGTATAGCTGTCCACTGAATGTCTTGAAGGCAAGAAACTCATTTAAGCACCCTCTGCTCAGAGTCCTTTAATAACTAGCTCCGAGGCTCAGCAGCTAGGGCACTAGCCACATATACTGGAACTTGCAGGTTTGAACCCAGCCTGGGCTTGCCAAACAACAATGACAACACAATCTGTAGTCCCAGCTACTTGGGAGGCTGAGGCAAGAGAATCGCTTACGCCCAAGAGTTTGAGGTTGCTGTGAGTTGTGATGCCACGGCACTCTACTGAGGGCGACATACTGAAACTCTGTCTCAAAACAAAAAACAAAAAAAAACTAGCTCTCAGGAAGAGTTTATGGAATGAATAAGCAGTACCTCAAAAATTGTTATCCAAATTGAAGGGTATTCTATAAAATATCCTTACTGTACAAAATATGTCAATAGCATGAAAGTTAAAGAAAGGCTGAGGAAGTATTCTCAATGAAACTGAAGACACATGAAGTGTTTGATCCTGATATTGATCCTCGATTGTGTCTGGATCACAGGGGGAAGACTGCTATAAAGGATATTTGAGATAATTGAAGAAATTTGAGTATGGGCTGTATATTAGATAAAAATAGTATATCAATGTTAAATATTTTGAATTGATCATCATTGGTTAGTGGTTCTGTAAGAGAATGTTCTTATACTAGGAAATACATGCTGAAGTATTTTTGGGGTAGAAGAGTATAATGCCTGAAATGAATTCTCATGTGGTCTAGGAAAAACACAGAAAAGGAATGAGAAAGCAAACAAAGCAAAATGTAAAGTGGAGTAAGAGTAAAGGATAAACAAGGGTTTCTTTTTGGTGCTATTTTTATTTTATTTTATTTTATTTTTTGAGACAGAGTCTTACTTTGTACCCCTGGGTAGAGTGCCATGGCATCACAACTCATAGCAACTTTAAACTTTTGGGCTCAAGTGATTCTCTTGCCTCAGTCTCCCGAGTAGCTGGGACTATAGGCACACAACACCTGGCTATTTTTTTTAGAGACAGGGTCTCGCTCTTGTTCAGGCTGGTCTTGAACCCTTGAGCTCAGGCAGTCCACCCTCCTTGACCTCCCAGAGTGCTAGAGCCACCATTTCCGGCCCTTGTGCTATTTTTATAACTGTTCTATAAATTTTAAGTTGTTTCAAAATAAAAAGTTAAATATAATAATAATTTATGTACTTTAATAGTTGCCAAGTTTCTTCAAGAGATGGGACAAGGAATGGTCACCCAGCATTGGGCTTTGTTCAGTTGATCCACCAACTCATTGAGACTGTGATTCATTTCCACTGTGTGCCTTTGAACAAATAGAACAGTTGTTATATTAGCAGCTAATATTCAACAAATGTGAGTGCTTGTACATACATTATTTCTTTCGGCCATCTCGGCACCCTTGTTAGGCAGGTCTAGCAGCCTGATAGTAAGATGACTGAATTCAGAGAGGTTAGTGTGAACTGTCCGTAGTCACACAACCTGGAAGAGACAGAACAGACTCATAACTAGGTCAGTCTTTTCCAAAGGGGATGCTTTCTGAACCTTCATATCTATATATGTGAAAAGAAGGTTTGGACTAATTGATTAGTGGATGCCTCACAGCCCACCCTCTTCCCTCTGGAGTTCCCCAGGCTGGATGGGTCATCTCTGTGGAAATAAGAACATCTGGAGATAGTCCTAGAGGAAAGGTCCCAGCTGGGCTTTGGAGAAGGATGCTCAGTTCAAGTAGCGAATGTAAAACATGTGGGTGAGGCCTTGTATTGGTGAAGTTAGAGTACCAAGACGCCCACTGCATTCTACTGACTCAGGCTGGGGTCTCAGGACAGCCTTTGCTCCCTTGCCCTGCCCCTCCCAGCCCTGGATGGCAGGGTAGATAAGGCACAGATGGAGGCTGCCTGGGGATTCTAGCCTCAGGCGCCTTGCCTCCTCAGACAGCAGGGCCTGGTGCTGTTATTACTGTAAACAGGGCCTTCTGTGAGGCTCCAGCCAGGGCCCTGTTGCCCAGATAGCAATCATGATTGGGTCTGCATGGCTCACTGCTTCCAGGCCTCTGATGCAGGTGGGACAGGGCTTCCTACCCTTCAGCCCCTCCCCAGCTGCAGCTGAAGGCTGGTTCATGCAAAGGATCCGGAAATCAGTTGGAACAATGCATGATTGTAGTTCAGTGGCCGCTTTGTATTGATTGGTCATAAAGAAAGAAGAAGTGGTACCTCCCCTCCCCTGAGTGGAAGAGCTAGTTAGTCAGAATAACTCACAACTGCCCCCCTCCTACAGCTAAGGAGTTTTCATTTCTTTGAAAGTCTTGCAGAATGCCATGTCTGTTAGAAATCTGCTTCTCAGTTTTCATTTTGATGCTGCACATATTTAGAATTTTAAGATTTTGGACTGCGCTTGTGACTCAAGGAGTAGGGTGCTGGCCCCATATACCGGAGGTGGTGGGTTCAAACCTGGCACCCGCCAAAAACTGCAAAAAAAAAAAAAAAAAAAAGGAGAAGAAGAAGAAGAAATAGAATTGAAGATTTTTGGAGTTGGTAGGGACTTGAGAAACAATTTCATTGTTTGCACAGAAAAATAAGGCCCACAGATAAGGTGTGTCATATCACATACTAACATACCAATAGGGTAATGACTGGAATCCATGACCCCTAACACCTCAGGCCTGTGTTCTCAGCCATGAGACTGAGAAGATGCACCCATACCTTCCCACATATGCCCCAGAGCCTAAGTTCTTTGAAAAAGGCATACATTATGAAATGAGTGACTTCCAACACCAGGCAGAAGTATTCAGGAGAGATCAGTTTAGGTAAGTTCCGTAGACATTCATTTGTTTCGACCTTGAGCCCTCTGGTGTGCCAGATGCTATGGCAGGCACCTGAAGTGAAGAGATGAAGACAGGTCCTCATTTCTAGAGGGGCATACTCCCTACTAGGGTAGTTAGACACATGGACAGTGTGATGACTATGTTGATACATATGAGCATAGGGGACTGTGGTGGCATCAAGGGCATAAAGGAAGAAAGCATAGGATCATTTTTTTCTTTTCTTTTTTTTTTTTTGAGACAGAGTCTCAAGCTATCCCCCTGGGTAGAGTGCCATGGCATCACAGCTCATAGCAACCTCCAACTCCTGGGCTCAAATGAGTCTCCTGCCTCCGCCTCCCAAGTAGCTGGGACCACAGGCGCCCACCACAATGCCCGGCCATTTTTT